>JBBIGC010027328.1:0-12377 GCA_037576955.1 Lepidarchus adonis
TGTCCGGTTCCGAGAATCGAACCTGCAACCCTTCGGTCACAAACCCACTTCTCTAACCATTGGGCTATGGCTGCCCTGTTATATTATTCACACCTTACATAGTAAAGGTAATTACTGTGGATTTCTTCAGGGATTTTCGAGAGCTGGTGACAGTGGCCAAGGGACAATCATTTCATTTGTATCTGTTGCATTAATCTGAACAACTATTTATATATTGTTCTATTTTTCTCACAGCCACTGACAGACGAGGTTTCCAACACAGTGACTTTACTGGGAAGGCAGGGGAGAATAATAGAAATATTATATTTCTAAGTATATTTTGACCATTCAATGGCTCTGTTCATCATAAAACACAAAGTTTCATGCAATAGTTCTGGCTCTTAACCCTTTTTACTGTGGGTTTTGTTCCAACAGCTGCATGTATGTATATTTAATGCATGTGTATTTTATACATAAAGAGCATGTACACATAAGTAACATACATTACAACAGCATCAAGAGTATGTAACTTCTCCACAACTCTTTAAGTCATATTCATAAATGTCAGGACCACAGAAGCCACCTACTTATCAAACGCTGCTTATGTTTGCTTCATTAGTAAACAACACCTTTAATATCTCCTTTATTTGACCTACATTAAATGTAGTAATAACAAAATTTCACCTTTAACTTCACTAGGCAATCGAAGGCAAAGATCCGCAAGCAGATCTATGGAGATTGAGTCAACTGCTAACCACTTCACATCCATTTCATAAGAAAATCACCTTTTATTATTACTTTGAAGTGACTGAAATGAG
The DNA here is from genome assembly GCA_037576955.1 of Lepidarchus adonis. Lineage (NCBI taxonomy): Eukaryota > Metazoa > Chordata > Actinopteri > Characiformes > Lepidarchidae > Lepidarchus > Lepidarchus adonis. The sequence goes on from JBBIGC010027328.1 coordinate 798, forward strand.
TAATGTCCACTTCCTAGAGGATCACAAGCCATGTTACCTTCACAACGTTATTATTTTTCATGGCACATACATACACACACAATCGCACTAGTGCATCACATGAGCCCGCCATTTTAATCTGTTGTACGGATGAGGTTACACCACTTCCTGTGTCAGTTAGCTTGCTGCAATTCCAGCCATACTTTCCTCCGTCTAAAGAGGCATGATAGCGGAGTCAAGTGTTGTTGCTTTTCCACCATACTTTAATAATCTGACACAACAGCACGTAACTAAAAGACCAAATCAGTGCAAGTGTAGAACTGTGTGGCCAAACATACTTGTTAATTAAATGTACATAAAATAGATAAAATAAAATGTATTTACAAACTTACAAAAGTAGTACTTACAAAAAGACCACCTGTGCTGGTACTGACTTCTAGAAAATATGACTGTGCATTGAGTTTGACAGATACAAATAATTCATATTGGGAGTCCATCTGAGTGGCCCATATTCCCACTCCCTCAGACATCTTCAAAAAGTCAGCAAATGCACGTTTAATTAAATGATTAAATTAGTTAAACCAAGATTTAAGAATCATATTTGTAGAAGCGCAGAAAGAAAATTATGGTAAAAATGCATAATATATAATATAATATAATATAATATAATATAATATAATATAATATAATATAATATAATATAATAAAATATAATAAATATAATATAATATTTGCCCTAGATTCTCTTCCATAGAGCAGACTCTAAAAGCAGCTGACATCTGATCAGCAGAGAGGTTACTACTACACAAGAATGGCTTACACTGCAAGGTGGAAAATTAAAACAAATCATAATTAAATTTAAAAAATAAGGAACTTCAACGCGTCAACGATGTGTTGTCCTTACCTCCATCTTCCCCTCCAGCGTCTTTTGAGAGTTCCACTAAACTCTCTCGCTGCGCTACTTTATTCACCAAGTCTCCTCTAAAACGCAAGTTGGTTAGCATACCCGTTTTCTGACAAGCACCACCTCCGTGCGTGGATTGGCTAGTAGTAGCTCTGCTGCTGCGCTATGATTGGCTAGTAACGTCTCTGCTTCTGCGCTAGGATTGGCTAGTAGTAGCTATCCTGTCGGAATACAGGTGGATAAACGTACCGTCAACAGTGTTGATGAGCAACAGTTAATGTTATATTTAGCTCTGGCTCTTATAACGCTTACAGCATGAAGAGTATGAAAATATCAGAGCTTTACAAAGGCTACACGTTATGTTATGTTTTGTTGTTATGCTGTTAAAAGTAAATGGTTTCAGATGTTTTTCTAAGCGCTGCATTTCTCTTTACTGATTACCACAAGTTAACAAATTCAGATGTTTAGCATAACTGACCTCACCAGCAGGACTAAAACCCCCAGAAGGTGTATATATACTATTAGGCAACTATGTGATGTTGACAGGATGCGCATATAGCTAACCGCTAACAGGAGAGGGCCTCAAGTAGGAAAACAGCAGTTTGAGGTTCACGGTGATGTGGCAACAACACTTCCATTTACGGATGAATTGAAAGAGGAAGCAGCATTTTGACAGTCTTTCTGATGATCTTCTGCTACAGGGACGAGATATTTGCCATTGTTTCTGTGCCTGACATGACTTCTCCTTAAGTTTCTCCATCATAAACAAACAGAGCATCACTGTTGCCACTCAAGACTAAATCTCCAGGAAGTTGTGCAGGTTTGAAAAGAATGGCGTGTTTAGCAAACTTTTGAGTTCACCAAGCTCACAATGAGGAATGTACTGATCATGAATTTTAATTCTGATTTCTTCAAAACACTGGGGCCCAATATTATATTCTTTCCTATTTTTTATTTTTTATTTTTAAAAATTGGGTCTTATTTGAATATTGTTTCTTTTATGCATATGTATGAATTTTTTTATCTATTGCTTTTATCTTATGCTTACTTCTTTTATTCATGTGGCCTGTTTTTATGCTTTTTTACTTTTTATTTACCTTGTAAAACACATTGAATGACCTTGTCAAAATATATATATCAAAATACATATTGGTGACATTTATGAGTAGAATTGTTTTCTTATACAAAGGTGTTCTCGTACCCCCATAATGTCTCACGTTATTCATGTCTCCTGTGTGATAGTGGGATTTTAGGGACGTGTGAGAGTAAAACAACCACAAAACAGATAAGAAATGAAAATTCTTACATGGCATTTAGTAGTACATGCCTTTAGTTTTTACTTTTACTAAAGAATTGGACCTGTTTGCTCTGTGGGCACCATATCAGGAACTCTACAGGACCTGCAACTCTGCCCTCTGCTGGTCTCCCTTTCTGTCAGCAGCATCTGCTCTCTTCCTCCTCAGCAGTTGGGCAAAGACCGTTCGGAAGTTCTCCCCAACAAAGAAGAAAAGAATGGGGTCCAGGCAGCTGTTGGCTGTGCACAAACAAAGGGTGACCACTGCTGCTTTACGTATTCTTTGGATGGATTCACAGGAAATTTCACCTTCTATGTTTTTTACCATTTCCAGCTCTGTTTGTAAAAAGAGTGTTCTCGTTATATGATAAGGCAAGAAGCAGATAAGGAAGAATCCTAGGCTGATGATGACCAGAGCACAGGCCTTCTTCTGTGGAGTTTTGACTGTGCGCTGTGATGGACTAGGCTTCATCAGTCTATGGACAACAAAAATGGAGCACCACAAGATGATTGCCAGAGGTCCCACAAAGCCAACAGTCAGAGTAGCATTGTTTATTTTCATTAAATTGCTGATGGCTGATGCACTGCTGTTCGAAAGCTCAAAACATTTTTCCGCTCCATTTTTACTCCCCACCAGCAGCAGAGGACTGGAGGACAGCGCCACAAACAGCCAGATGATGAAGCAAACTAGGGGAGCAGTGCAGCAGCTCTGCAGGCGCATGAAGCGATATGGCTGAACCAGGGCCAAGTAGCGCATGATGTTGAGAGCAACCAAGAAGTAGATGGAGCCGTACATGTTCAGGTAGAAGACGTAGAAGGCGAGGCGGCAGGCCCCACTGCCAAAATGCCATTTTGATCCAGAAAGGTAGTATGTGGCTCTGAAAGGCAACGAGCAAACTTGCATCAGGTCTGACACCAGCAGGTTGACCATGAACAGGTTGACTGAGGTCAGGGTTCTCTTCTTCCTCCACATGATTGTGAATACGCAGATGGAGACAGAGTGGCCTACAGTACCCAGGATGAAAATCAGCAGGTAGACAGCAGGATACACTGAACGTTTGAAGTCATCAATACTGGGGTCACATGAGGAATTCATGTCACCTCCTGGGATCTCGGGTCAAAGCAGAGGATTTGAGGGAAAACAAAAAATGAAACATGGACATAACTTGTTATTAGTGTGTTACAGTGTTAATTTGAATTTAAAACAGAGCAGAACTTCTTCTCTAAATATATTTTATTTCTAAAATCTTTTTTTTCTAAAATTATTCAGCTTTCTCCTGTTTAAACTGATGCATATGACTCATAAACGGACACATGGATGTAACGTAAGCTGCTTATGTTAGTCCAGATAAACCCGACAGTGATTATTCACACAAACATGGAACTTTAACAGTAAACTGAAGCAAATAACTAGACATCTTTATATTAAAAATGTAGAAAAATAGAAGTTACCTTTGCTTTTTTCAGCTTAAAGTAGTAACGAGACGAGTAGGAGGAAGTGTAGACTTCTTGAGCCGCATCTCAAAAAGAGATAAGAATTGTGTTGGGTATGAGAGAGGAGGGCGGGAGCAAAAGAAATGCATTTGTCAGGACCTGCATCTTCCCTACCTCTGTGGCAGCGGAAAAAAAACAAAAACATCTTACCTAGAAGGAAATCAATGCACGTTGAGCACGTTGAGCATTTATAGGTGAGAAAGCCCCGAAAAAGCTGCAGGGCACAAACCAGCTTCTTTGTCTCACCTCTGCGGAGCTTAGACCTATGAATATTCCAGGCTGGTTTGAGAACTTAAGAGTAGTTCCTCATACTTCTGTTAGTATTTTTTTACTTGTCTTTCATTTCCTGTTACGCAGTATTCACTGTGAAGACCTTCGTTCATGATGATGATAGCATACTCATACAGTTTTGACTCATCTGTTTTTTGACCTAGATGCTGTGTCAAAATGTCTAAAGCTGAGGGGTGCGCAAACACACACCCATAAAGTGAACCAGATTTGAATGAGTACACTTCAACGGCTGCTGGGTTTGCATGAATAAATGTCTCTATCTTTGCTCTGAGCAGTTTTGCAGACAGATATTCTAAAGTAAAACACTTTAGACTTACCCATGTCACACAAATAAAACAAAATATTTGTCAGCGATTTAAACTTAAATGTATTTTGACCAAATATTTAAAAAAAATCATTATTACAGTTGCAAATAAAAAAAATAGAGGGGCTATTTCAAGCCAAACCAAAGGGGATATATGGGCAGCCATAGCCTAATGGTTAGAGAGGTGGGTTTGTGACCGAAGGGTCCCAGGTTCGATTCTCAGAACCAGGCAGCAGGCTGAAGTGCCCTTGAGCAAGGCACCTAACCCCCAACCGCTCACTATGTACGTCGCTCTGGATAAGAGCGTCTGCCAAATGCTGTAAATGTAAATGTATTTTATTCAGACAAAAAATACGCGAGAATAGCTTCTTGAATAGCATATTTTTTTGTAGAAATTAAGTAAAACAAAAAAAAAAAGCGTGTTTGGTTCCATTCATCTTTAAGGATGAATAAACCAAGGAGTAACAATACTTTCTAAAAGGGCAACAAACTTTTTAAAAAAGGAACTGGCAAAAATACAAAGCATGCTATTCACTGTGTGAAACGTGATGGATACGGCATTTACAGTTACATCCCGTAAAAAACGGGTACATCCCGTGGCTAAAAAATTCACATCTTTGATACAGGGTTTACAGATGAGTTTTTAAATGATGTCTAAATTATTTAAGAAATAAATAATTCATTGTAATGAAAATGATCTACAAATTTGTCCAGGAACAAATATTCTAGTAAATACGGTTTCCAAGAGTCCGGCATGTAACTCTGTACAACAGTTGGTATGTATACGTGTATAAGAAGTGGATGCATTTGACTTGTAAGACATTAGGAAAATCCTTTGTTCTCCAAATACTAAAGTAGGACTACAGCTTACCAAGGAACAAACAACAGGCTTTTTTAAATAATATAGAGTTGTTGGGCCATTGTAGTAGTACACTTGTGGTGTAAACCAAAGCACATTTCAAAAGAATTCCCTATCAACTGTGAAGCATGGTGGTTAAAATGATGTGGTTTGGGGTTGCTTTGGTGTTTCAATGAAGCTTACAGTCATTGATTCAGCTATGGATTTTGCATCAACGAGTACTTGAACCTAATATGAGGCCATCTGTCCAAAAGTTTAAGTTGAGGTGGAGGTAGACCTTTCAACAGGATAATTATCCAAAGCATACTATCAAAGAATGACTCAGAAAAAGTTTTTTGTAACTTGAGTGAAGTTTTAAAAAGGTGTATTTACATATGTATTTGTTTCTTGTCTTTTCCTCACCATTCACAATACACTGTACTATTTCCCGCAGTACAGTATGGTACTACCAGTAATAATACATCAGAGGCTGTAGGAAAAATGTGTTTTACTTCTGTGTTTTCTCTGATCAACTTAAAAACATTTTGTAAATATAAAAAAATGTAGAACTCGACTCCTGCAACACACTCAAAAAATTAGAATAGAGGTGTGTTTACCTCAGTTACATTTGTTTCACTTTTCTTTTTAGTTACACAATTATTTGGGAACTTTTCAGTTACAGCTCTTGACTGCAGCAGGGAAGTCAAACACAGGCACTCTCTGTCTAAAAGACACACGGCGTAATGAAGTTTGGCCTTGGTGAAATAATCAATAATCAGACTTCTTGGCTAATGACTACACCTTGATGCCAGAATGTCTCTAAAATCCTAAAATGCACAGCTTGAAGTCAAAAAACCCAGGTGAAAGGGGGAATTTCCCCCATCTTAGGGTCCATCTAAGATGTTTCTGCTTTGAATTGAAGTTTAGCTTTCTCTTTGAGTAATACACTGCTAATGCAACTGGTTGCATTTTTGATGCAGTAGCAGACTGTCTAAAGTGACATTATTTTTTCATGGTGCTTCAAAGCCCATATGGCTATCACAGCAGGATGAAGATTTCTCATGCAGTGATTGCTGAGGGCTTGAATGTTTTTGGCCTTGCCCAATAGGGGCTGAGATCTCAGGATTGCCTCAATTTTTTCACAATGGAAGAAGGTGATGAAGCCATCTTTGCTTGCAGGAACTAGTCTTGGTGAATGCTCAGTTATGAACTCCTCTTCAACTTGAATATTCTATAGATTTTCACTCTTATTGATAGTGATTAGTGATTCGTGATTTCCGGTCATTGTGAATACACCACTGCACACAGTGACCACAACAAAATTTGTCCTCTGCCTTTAACCCATCACACACAGCGCAGCGGGCAGCTATCAACAGCGCCCGGGGAGCAGTGAAGTGGGGACTGTATCTTGCTCAAGGGTTCCTCAGTGGTGCCCAGGCTGCGACCTTCAGATCTTAAGGGCAAAGTCCTAACCACTAGGCCACCACTAATTTTACAAATTCTAAAGTTGTTATTTAAAAGCAGTTACTGTAGTGAACTCTGGGCAACCGGCCCAAAATTCACACATAAAACCGCGTTTGCCTGAGGCTTGAACCCAGGGCTCTCAGATTGGCAGCACAGAGAGTAACGTGCTGAGCGAGATGAATTACGAGGGAGTATTTCACTCCTTTCCCGGGAGGTGAACATACAAAAAGAGAAAACAAACTAAACTACAAAAACAAAACCTGAAGGGAACTATAACTTAGGGAAACTCAGAAGGAGCAATGACTCCAAAGCTAAAGCTAAGGGTAAACTCAGAAGGAGCAATGGCTCCCAAGCTAAGGCCACGGGTAAACTCAGAAGGAGAAATGACTCCAAAGCTAAAGCTAAGGGTAAACTCAGAAGGAGCAATGGTTCCCAAGCTAAGGGTAAACTCAGAAAGAGAAATGGTTCCCAAGCTAAGGCTAAGGGTAAACTCAGAAGGAGCAATGGTTCCCAAGCTAAGGCTAAGGGTAAACTCAGAAGGAGAAATGGTTCCCAAGCTAAGGCTAAGGGTAAACTCAGAAGGAGAAATGGCTCCAAAGTTAAGGCCAAGGGTAAACTCATAAGAAGGTTCCAATGCTACGAATAAACAAAACTAAAGTCTGAGGGAGCTACGGTGCCAATACTACGAACATCCTAAAAGAGACAAACGAACAAAAACAGAAGGAGCTACGGATCCAATACTACGAGTCTCTGAAAAGAGCCGGGCTTCCTCGACGATAAGTAAATATAGCTAAATCCAAGACTCAGGCCTGGTTAATAGGAGATGAGGGTTTAAGTATGATTCGTGATTAATAATGTAACGTTTGACACTAAGCTGAGGGAGGAATGGAGCTCCCCCTGGTAGCGGAGCGAATGAGTGGCAGTCCCCCAGGGCTAAGGGTAGAACGGAGCACTCTCTGATGACGGTTTGGAGGGAGCGTAGTCCCTGGGCTGAGTGTGGAACAGAGCTCCCCCTGGTGGCGGATTGGAGAAGGCGCATTCACCGGGCTGATGGACTGGTACTCCCCCTGGTAGCGGATTGAAAGAGGGGCAGTCACGGGTCCCCTAATTCTTATTTTTTCTAAAATGCAATAAAACATGAATGTGTGATTTGTTAACTCTCAAACAGATAACAAATAACTTTATTTGGTATCTGTGATCTGTCATTTAATTTACTGGTTGCCTGTGTCATTAGCAGCATCTAGCAGCATTAATATTAAAGAAACATGCTAAATCCTATAACTGCATAAAAACAGTAGCCATAGGCACATAAACTATACTTGGTTTATGCTATTTCCAAGTTCACATTTCCAAGCTATTTCCAATGGCATTTACACACCACTACAGCCCTGATTTCATAATTTATGTTTAAAAAAGTCAGGCTTAACTGTTTGTCCACGTATGAATACATGTCTGTGGCATGATCATTGCATTATAGCACTGTCTTTGACTTAAAGAAAAATAATAACTATAAATTATTTCCCATTACATTGTAAATGCTTTCTGAATCTGAACCAAAAGTTACTTTAAAATGTTCTACTTCACAAACTTTACACAGATCAGAAATAACATTAACATCTACCAAATGTGTTCCAAGAAAAGACAACTGGTGATTCAGTTACAGGGTTATGGGCACCCGAGGCTTATTGGTGCATGTTGGAAGTGAAGGTTAGTCTGTTTGGTTACAGTTTTTCCATTCATATTTCCTTATGGTGATAATTATACTTACTCTCATTTAAGGTCTTTTATTTTTTAAAAAAACGTTTAGAAACGTAAAGTTCTCTCATTCATATGCTCCTTCATAGTTTATAGTCTCTTTATGGCTTTTAGACATTATGCTGCCCTCTACTGAAATCAACTGCTCATGGTGCCCAATGGCTGCCACTTTTAAAAAAGAAGTTAAAAATGGTCTTACTTAAACAGAGGCGCTAGTTTTATATCTACCTTTATGTACTTTATCATGCACTTTTATCTGTCTTAAATTATTTTAAATCTTACTTTCATTTATTGACATTTCTTTTATTATTAACTTTATTGCTTATTTTACTTTTTTATGCATTTTCATATCTGAAAAACACATTAAATGGCTATATAAATAAACTTGCCTTTAAGGTCATTAATACACTTCAAAGACTTTAGTTATGTTAGTCCCTACATTCATTTTATTTAACAATGATTTTCAGCTTCCCTGTTTAAATACGTGTAGGATCCACATAGTTAAGGCTCTGTCACTTGTAACAATGGTACAATCACAATAACCTTATACAAGAGCTGTATCACCTGGGAGCCAGGTGACTTTTAACAAACAAATATTCTAAATATCATGTTACTGGTGATTTACTGGTCATGGTCACAGAAGTCCTAGTTTACTGACCTCTTTTTTCTGCCACGGCACACTTGAAGAGGGCATAGCGGTTAAAAGCCTTGTCATTGTAGGTATCAGGTGGTAGCTGATAGTTCATACACTAAGGCAAGACGTAAGGGCTTTGGGTACAAGAAGTTTTTTTTTATAAATCAAAATGACTTCGTAAATGAGGCTCAGGTTAGATCTTTACATTTGCCAGTTGTTTTCTGCTTCCAACAAATGAACTTCAAGAAAGGACAGTTCACTTGCTGCCAAATATAGTATCTTACTCTTTCACAGATTCCACTGTAACAAGACATTCAAAGTTATTCAGCCTATTTACAGTGGTTTTAATATTGTGACTGATATCAATGAAAAATTTTAGTTTAATACAGCTTAATCTTGTGACTGATCCATATAAACAAAAAAAAATGCTTTAGTTTAATACAGTTTAATATTGTGACTGATCCATATAAACAAAATAAACCCTTTAGTTTAATACAGTTTAATATTGTGACTGATCAGTATGAATGAAAAGAAATCACTTTAGTTTAATACAGTTTAATATTGTGACTGATCAGTATAAAACAAAAAAAAACACTTTAGTTTAATACAGTTTAATATTGTGACTGATCAGTATAAATAAAAAAAAATCACTTTAGTTTAATACAGTTTAATATTGTGACTGATCCATATAAACAAAAAATGCTTTAGTTTAATACAGTTTAATATTGTGACTGATCAGTATAAATAAAAAAAAATCATTTTAGTTTAATACAGTTTAATATTGTGACTGATCAGTATAAATAAAAAAAATCACTTTAGTTTAATACAGTTTAATATTGTGACTGATCCATATAAACAAACAAAAAATGCTTTAGTTTAATACAGTTTAATATTTTGACTGATCCATATAAACAATTTTTTTACCAGGTTTTTTCTTTTCATTTATACTGATCAGTCACAATATTAATATATTTACCAGGTGTTGTTATGAGACTAAAATTAAATAACTAGTCAACACTGTTCACCTGTCAGTGGTGGTAATAATATGGCTGATAAAAATACAAAGCTACGGTATAACTAGGATATTGTAGAATGAAGTACTGGAATAGAAACTGTAAATATAATGAATACGATAAAACAAAATAAGATAAATAGAATAAATAATAAGGCACTAGCAGCAGTGGTATTGCACTTTGAGGCTGGAGAGGAAGCAGCTGGTAATATTGTAATATTGTTATGTCCTATGTTGTGAGAGGGAGATATTGTGTGGATGAGTGACAGTGGGAGGAGTTAAAGAGTCTGATTTTTTTCTTTAATAAAAACATGAAAACATTAATTTTTTTCACATTTAATAAAAAATAATATTAATAAAGGCCTTTCCAAAATCATATGTAAGTAAAAAATTTACATTTTGCAATTTAACTTTTTCATAATTCTGTTTCGATTTAGTTCATCTTTCATTTTCCTGTTTGTGAATACTGCAGTTATGTATTTCCATTATGAATGAAGATGACAAGTTGATCATTACAGTTGTAGTTGTATTGCATTAGTGGTGGCCTGTAGTAAAACAGTATTTTAACCATTATAGTATCAATACCCAATAATCATTCATTCCCAAATCCATTATACTTTATTTAAATACCTTAGTGTTTTACCTTCAACGAAACAGCATTGTCTCACACCACAGTCCTGGTAAATAACTGGCCCCTGGATAATGAGAGAGCGTCAATTCAAGGTACAGGTGTTGGAGTGACTGTCAAAATCAATCTAACTCTGTGCTGTGCAGCTCTAATGTATAGTTTTACATAGACTCTACACAGAGCTGATGCTGGGGCCTATTTGCATGAAAATATTAATGGTGCCATGAACAAAAACAGATGGTGTGTGTTGTATGGCGTATGACCACAAATGGTGCTCAAGCATCTGCACCTTTGTGTCTTCTGTGTAAGACTTTTATTTATTTTTTTAAAAAGTGGTTGTTAAATTAAATTATATTGTTAAAATTATTAAATTAAATAACGTTATATTATACTGTACATACGTTTTGTCTTTTTACTGTGCAAATTGAGGAGAGTAGAAGAATTTCATTACAGGTAACAATGTTCCATTGTTAAAGTATCTCACAAAAGTGAATAAACCCCTTACATTTTTGTAACTATTTCATTATATCACTAAAGATATGAGGCTTTGCTACAATGTAAAGTAGTCAGTGTACACCTTGTAGAACTGTACATTTGCTGTCCCCTCAAAATAACTCAACATACAGCCATGTATAAATGACTGGCAACAAAAGTGTCTACACTTTACACTTGTACTACTTTACACTGATTCAGAATCAGAATCAAAATCTCTTTATTAGCTTATTAGCTGTACAACGAAATTAAGGTGCAGATTTCCAAGCGCAAGAAAAGAAGTACAAAGTATAAATATGATCTAACTATTATAACTATTCTAAGTTTGGGCACCCCACATAATCAGTACTTAGTAACACCTCCTTTGGCAGATATTACAGCTTCAAACGCTTTTTAGAGCTAAAAGTCTTTCAGTTCTTGTACTTGGGATTTTCTCCCATTCTTCCTGCAAAATGCTTCTAGTTCTGTAATATTCTTTGGTCGTCTTGCAT
>JBBIGC010027343.1:0-12375 GCA_037576955.1 Lepidarchus adonis
TAGGCACACACACACACACACACACACGCACGCACGCGCGCACACACACGCGCACGCGCACACACACACACACACACACACACACACACACACACACACACACACACACAAATAATAATTTACACAAACACAACAACATAGATAAACACAAAAATACACTGACACACACAAACACAATAATATAAATAAATACAAACACAACAACATGGATTATTGGAAACATGTCCTGTGGATGAGGCCAAGACAAACTTTTGTTCAGATGGTGTCAAGTGTGTCTTGCCTACAGTCAAGCATGGTGGTGGGAGTGTCATGGTTTGGGGCTGCATGAGTGCTGCCAGAACTGGGGAACTACAGTTCATTGAGGGAACAATGAATGCCAACATGTACTGAGACGCAGTGAAGCAGAGCATGATCACCTCCCTTCAGCAACTGGGTCGCAGGGCAGTATTCCAACATGATAAGGACCCCAAACACATCTCCAAGATGACCACTGCCTTGCTAGAGAAACTGAGCGTAAGGTAAACCCTATTGAGCATCTGTGCAGCATCCTTCAACTAAAGGTGGAGGAGCGCAGAGTCTCTAAGGCCGTAGCTTAGAACGCGGTCAGTCATGCTTATTCTATAGTGAGCTGCTGCTGCTGCTGTTGGTGGGTGTGCGACACTAACGTACAATGGCCAACCACTGAAACAGTCTCGATCTTGTTGGCGTCTGAACCATCAATCAACACAGGTCTTGTCTAAACTCCGCCTCCACTAGTATGACAAACTTTAATTCTGAGTTTGTGTACAAGTTTGTGAATTATTCCGCAAAATGTCTGGTAGACGAAAGTTGCATTCTCTGACTGGTGAGCAAAAAAAGGAATTTGCATCACGGCAATAACTGGACAAAGACGAAGCAGGATATCGATGGTGCTTTTACTGCTTGATTTAATCAGTCTGTCGCCAGGTGGTGACATTCTCTCAGCCAAAAGCTAAAATGAAAAAGTGAGTAAAAACGCTTGCATTTGTGGAAGGATGATGAGCTTGAGGCAGCGCTGCAAATGTAGTTTTCATCTGCTAGATAGCAAAACGTATGTGGGATTTGTTGGTTAATGTTGGTATCTGGTATTTTTCATGCACATTTCTGCCAAAGCAATCAATTTTTTTTTAAATGCTGAAATAAATTGACTGTTCACAATATATTCAAATTGTGATGACATCTACCTGTATAAAATATTTTTTATTTTTTATTATCCCTTACAGTCCGACAAGTAGGAAATTTGTTCTGTGCATTTAACCCATCACACGTGGAGCAGTGGGCTGCCGTCAACAGAGGCGCCCGGGGAGCAGTGAAGTGGGGACGGTACCTTGCTCAAGGGTTCCTCAGTGGTGCCTGGGCTGGGACTTGAACCTGTGACCTTTTGATCCCAGGGGCAATGTCCTAACCACTAGGCCACCACTGCCATATATATATATATATATATATATATATGTCTATACACCTAAAATGCGGAAACAATTTATCAATTTAAGCATTTTAATATTCCCAAACATTCTGATTTTCCAGAGCGTTATACTCACATAACAGACCAGCCACATCTAAACATCTGTCACATACAATCATCCGCCTTAACATCAACACCACCTGCCTAATATTGTGTAGTTCCCCTCCTGCTGCTGAGTCAGCGTTCTGTACAACAGTGGAATCAGACAGGCCAGCCTCCTCTCCCTACATGCATCAATGAGCCTTGGGTTCCCCTGACTGTTGTTGATTCACCAGTTGTAGGTACTAACTACTGCAGAGCTGGAACTGCTGTTCTGCAGATGCTCTAGTCGTCAAAATAATTTCCTTGGGAAAGTGGCTCAGATTCTTACACTCCTGCTTCCAGCACATTAACTTCAAGAACTGATTGTTTACTTGCTGTCTTATATATCCCACCCCCTGACAAGTGCCATTGTAATGAAATAACTAGCATCAATGTTACTCACTTCAGCTGTCAGTGGTGTTAATGTTAATCGGTGTGTATTATACGGTGTGTATTATGCGGTGTGTATTATACGGTGTGTCTATATTGCATTGAGTTTTGTCCTTGTTGGATTTGAATTTGAATGGGGCTCCTTCGTGCCAAGAAAAACTCCTTGCAGTGGTAATTTACTTCAAAATCACTCCTCCTATCACTCACTCCTCCTTCACCAGACATGGCACGGATTCCTGACTAGAGCTTTAGAGCTTTCCCTACCCACATCAGTCTTTCTGCACGTCATGAGTTTTATCTGCGGAAAAGAAGTGCAATCGCTCTCCAGGAGCACAGCCGGACGCCTCTCGGCTATTAACCACCCCTTTAATAGCTGTGCTGACCACACTCAGCTGTTTTTCTCCCCCAGGCCAGCGCTGGCTTCTCATTACTCCACATTTACGTGCTTGACGCTCACAGTGTGATTAGGGATGAAGTTAACCGCCTGAGGTAAACAAGTCATAAAAGCACAGGTCTAGAAACTGACAGCTTTCAGTCTGTAGAGTTACAAAAGAGGAATGAAATATCTACTACTGACACAACTGATAACATGACTTCTCATGTATACACCAACCAGCCACAACATTAACACCACCTCTCCCCAAACAAGAAGGGAGCCCGTGTGTGGCCCCTACATACATCTACAAAATCATAGAGAGATTATAACAGAACCCCAGCAGGCAGCTGAGACTAGCCAACCCACTGGGGAAAAGAGTGAGGCTGTCTTTTCCAGTGGGGGTCAGATATGGCCAGATAATTTTGAAAATGACCCTGCACTGCCCAGAGGGAGAATCGTGCTAATGGGCCTGTTCACACCTGCCCAAACCAATCAAATCAAGATCAAATCCTGCTGTATGTACAGAAATTGATTTTTATTTATTGTTGTAGTTAATATCATTAGGGTGTTGCAGTGGTTAGTCCTGTCGCCTCACTGCCAGAAGGTCCTGGGATTGATCCCCTGGTTTTAAGGTTTTTCAGTTCCAGTCCCGGTGTTGTGCTCTATCACACCTAATCCAACTCTCGAAACATGCTGAAATAAACTGGATCAGTTGCATTACAAGAGGAAACGCTTAGTAGGGTGGTGGGACCCTGGGGCTGGAGTTGCTTACGCCAGTCCACATACAGCTTAGCACAGCAGGGTCAGATAAGCAGCCCCCCGGCTACCTGCTGCAGGCACAGTGACTGACCTTTGCGTCCAGGGAGGATGGAGGTTTGAAGATGTCCCTGACGTCGGGAACACTGTGGGGTTTGTTGCGTTTTCTCAGGGTCTGCTTGAGCGTCTCCACTCGTTTCTCCACAGCAGCGGCCTGCATGCGGGTGAGAGTGGACAGCAACACCATGCTGTCCTCGCCGTCCACCGCCGACTCGTCGAACAGAGTCGCAAGGCCCGCCTCCTTCAGCCATGCTTCTTCCTGCTCACCCTCTGTGGGAACAGTGAGTCGCCATTGGAGGTTAAAAAGCTCATGTAATGAAAAACCAGTTCTTCATAAAAAGGTTTTTGTGACATCACAAATGCTTACACATACATATATTTGTACGTCAGTCTATTCAGCTGGACTGGGTGGTATGACGGTAAGACAGTTACTGGGGTGCAAAGGCTTTCTAGTCGAAACAAACAGTAATAATGCTTTTTCCAATAACTTTAAGTGTCAGTTTAATGCTGTTTCTCCTGAGAAAGTGTTATGAAAACTGATGCCTGGTTGAATAAATCTTTATCAATGTAATTTCAAGTTTATGTAGGCATTTTGAAGCCTTATGAACATTGGCCTCAAGTTTCTGATCTCATTCTTGCCATTATCTCATATTTTGGAGTTCTGTCTAATCACAGAGTCCATCTCTCAGCAGTGTACATATATGCTTAATGTGGCTTTAGAAGGACAATAAAGATTTGGCCACTTTGGCCCAGTTCTGTCCAGTTTGGCCCTAATCTAAACATTTTGGCCATGGTCTGTTCATTTTTGTCCTGGTCTGTAATTTTTTGTCCTAGCCTGTCCAGTTTGACTCTAATCTGATCATTTTTGTTCCGCCTGTCCAATTTGACCCTGATCTACCCATTTTGATGCTGACCTGTCCATTCTTGCCTTAGTCTGTCCACTTTGATTCCATGCTGATGACTTTGGCCCTGATCTGTCCATTTTGGCCCTGATCTGTCCATTTTGGCCCTGATCTGTCCATTTTGGCCTTGGTTGATCCATTTTGGACCTGACCTTAACCCTGTTCTGTACCTTGTGCTCTCAATTGGTCTATCCATTTTATTCCCATTGCAATTTGTATTCAATTCATTCCACCCTGAAAATACTTCCTCAGTAGAACATGGGCAGGTAGAACCCAGGATTGGAAACAGTATAACTCATCCCACTTCTCTTGCTCTGGCCTAGAATTAGAGACTCAATACGACTGAGGAAGTCACAGCTTCCATGTCCTGTTGAGATAAACAATGTGTGTTTATGTCCTGTCCGGTGGGACTTGTTATGGCCTCTTCCTGTTCTTTACTGCCATTATTTCCAGTCATGCCATTTTACAGTGACCTTTATATCCAGAGTGAAAAACACATAGTGTTTCAGATGATACTCGTTTCCTCCAGCAGGGGAGACAGGAAGCCAACACTGCAAACAGTCTCACCAGGTTAAAAGAAAATACTGCTCAGCTGAAATGTTGGTCAGATACACCTGGGTTCTATATAACACTGGCCTGAACATCAGCGTTCCAACATTCCTACATAAACACTTAAGGAGGCTTAAAGGCTGGGCTGTCAACTTTAAGGTTATTGCTCCTCAGAAAGTGTTATAATAACTGATGCTTGTTGGAATTCGCCTTTGTGTTTATGTCAGTAGTATGAATGTATTATACATGTGTTATTGTATTCTGTTCAAAGGGGGAGTAAATCTATAAATATTATAATAATTTTGGGTATGATACATCAATCTAACCACATCACGCATCAATATTTGTTAAGTTAAATTAAACCATAATTAATAGATTTTTATTTTGGAATTTGCTTATCTGACAAGATTGCTTCTGAAATCCACAAAATGGTGAAAGACACTTTCACTTGTGTTACAATGAAAATGGAAAAATAATTAAATGGGATGATTCAAGCAAGAGGAAATTAGGAGTTTGTTTTATCATTATTATATGGCTCTCCAGATCGCAGACAAATGCTCCATTGAATTTAAATGGGAAGATGTCTCTGGGACACTTGGGAACAGGTTCGCCATTAATGCGTCATGTTGTTTGTTAGCATGTGCCACTTAATTCTATGAATATAAATAGTTGCTTTATGTTATTTTCAACAATTTATTAAAGGCAAGAAAACCCCTAAAGTTTATTTTAAACAAAATAGCACATTACTGATCAACAAACAAGACCTATTTTTTTTCAACGCAAACCACAAAAAACTATATTTTCTTAGTGCATGCCACAAAACTGCAATAACATCTGTTAATATAGAGTCTTATGCAAAAGTTTGGGCACCCCTTGATAAATAACAGATTTAGGTGATTTTGTAATCACCAAATACACAATATTTTCTACAGACATTGATGCATAGTTACTTTTTTGCCATAAATTGAACAAAAATAAAAAAATAAAAACATTATTCTGGCCCTATGCAAAGGTTTAGGCACCCTAAGAGTTCCAAAGTCTCAGATTGTTTTTACAAGGTTTCAGGACTTAATCAGCTCATTAGATCTGATGAATGGCAACAGCTGTCATTAGTAAATGTCATTAGTAAATGTCAGCTGGTGCCAATTTCAAACCTTTACAAATACTCTGACTCCTCAAACCTTCAACAACCATGGGTTAATGTAAGCAGCTGTGTAAAATTCTGAAGATGAAAGTTATTGATGCTCACAATGGTGAAGCTACAAGAACATAGCAAAGTGTTGTCAGCTTGCAGTTTCAAAAGTGAGAAATGTAATTAAGAGATGGCAGTTCAGGGGAACTGTGGAGGTCAAGATGAGATCTGGAAAACCAAGAAAACTCTTGGAGAGAACTGCTCATATGCTGGTCAGAAAGACAAATCAAAATCCCATTTGACTGCAAGAAACCTGCAGGAACATTTAGCAGACTCAGGAGTGGTGGTGCACCATTCCATTGTTCTTCATGGAAGAGTCGGCAGAAGAAAACCTTACCTACATCTCCATCATAAAATCCAATCTCAGAAGTATGCAACAGAACATCTACAGAAGCCTGATGCATTTAGGAAACAAGTGCTGTTGGCTGATGAAGGTAAAATAGAATCTTTGGCCACAATCAGCAAAGTCATGTTTGGAGTAAAAAAGGAGCAGCATTTAATGAAAAGGACACCTTGACCACCATTAAGCATGTGGGTGGATCTATCATGCTATGAAGTTGTGTTGCAGACAGTAGCACAGGAAGGTGTTACTAAGTACTGATTATGTAGGGTGCCCAAACTTTTGCACAGTGTCATAATAATGTTTTTAATTTGTTCAATTTTACAGCATAAAAAGTAATTATGCATCAATGTTTGCTGAAAACATTCTGTATTTTTTTCCATGTCCTAGAGATACTGTGTTGACCAAAATCTGTTATTTTTTAATGGGTGCCCAAACTTTTGAATAAGACTTAAATTTTTTTTTGTTTTCGTGCAAATCCGTATAATAAGCAGGATTATGAATTGTGAGACTGCTATTGTGGGAAAATAAATCCTTTTGAGGTGGAAGAAGATTTTCAATTGAAAAGAAAATATTCAGAAGAAGATTTTCCCACAATGGCATCTAGAAATACATTATCCCTTGCTTATGACGTGTAATGTATTTTAATCATATTTGAGAGAACTAAATAGCAACCAATCATAGAGTCAGACCACAATACTCTCAGTAATGCAAAATATTATCATCACAACATTATTATATCATAGACTTATCGCAATGGTAGTCAACCTAGATGACTAGATGAACCTAGAAATCAGAAATGATATATCATGGACAAAACAAATTCACCACAAAAAGATCAGTACAAACGGCCTTTAAAGTAAAATTAAAAGTAAAATAATTTTCCCTTTTATGCTAAAGAGGCTATGTTCCAAAATATGCTGTACCATTTACTCCTCAGCCCATACATGAATATTCAGATGTAATTACAATCTGTTTTTGTGATGTCACAAACAAGTTTAATTCCAAGGGCTACAGAAAGGATGTGAAATGTTTGTGTAGAAATGAAATTAATTATGGCTGTTCTTCGTTCATAAACCATAAGAAAACATATGGTGAAAAAATAAAATTAAAAGCATGAAAAATGTTGGATATGGGCCCTTAAAAGGCTAAACACTGCTTGTCAGATGTTTTTTTCCTTCTCCAATACGGGGTATTAACTTTTATTAATAAATAATTCGTTACTAAGCAGCGCGTGTACATAAAGAAAAGTGTAGGTGTGAGAATCCTTATTTTTCATGCAAAGGATCAGGAACAGTCTCACATTTCAGAATACCTGAGCAAGTCCAAACCTCTGCAGCTTTTGTAGGATAATCAGCAACAGATGGGGAGATATCAGCAGGGCAAGCTGGCACACGGACATGACCGGACAGTGAGATAAAGGTGCTTTACATGACAACTAAACATGCTTTCTTCCTGTTGTCTAGTGAAGTGTGTTCAGATATTTTTTACACACTTTGCACTGTAATATAAACTTTGAAGAAAAACCTTTACACACACTAAACTAAAAGTAACTTACACTACACTGACTTTTACACATTTTATACAATAATACATTTGCTCAATATGTGTCCTACAAAGATAAAAAAGAAAACCTTTCAACAATTTGGTTTTGCGTTACAACACAATGTTTATAATTAATGGTTAAAAAATTTGTATTTGTTTACTGTTATTATGTTTCTATTTAAGGATGCACGATGATATCAGAAACATATCAGTATTTATATTAGACCAATATTTCAGGCAGATATGTGCATGTATGTTGCTCTGGAAGACCAGAATGTTTAGGTGACTGTACTACAAACAACATTTCATAATTGTTCACATTTCACCTCAGTTTTAACCTAGTAGAAATTAATATCAGTTCTTTACAAATTGTATTTTTCTAATGCAGGTAGATTGTAGGACCAGTGTGTAAAAAAACAGGGTTTTTGTATCAGCAGCAGCAGAAATGTACATGGAAAATAATCAATATTGAAATACAGATCCCACATTGATGTTAACTATATTAAACAGACTATATTGTAACTTATGTGGTTATATTAATAACTCAGAATCAGAATCAGTTTAATTGCACAAGGATGTTTGCACACACGAGGAATTTGTTTCCGGCCAATGTTGTCTCCTTGTGTGTGTGTGTAATAGCATTAATCTCAGCTCTCACCATCAGCTACTTTCAGCTGGACCTCCTCCTGCGTCTCTGCGTCTCCACTGTGCTGGATTATCTCTACCTCCTTCCAGTAATCATCCAGAGCCAGTTCGTCCAGAGAGTCCTGCGAGTTGCATCGCTGATACGGTGGCTTCTCACCTGGGCGGGACCTCTGGACATTATAGTGACCTGTCCTGCGGCTGAGAGAGAGACCAAATAAATTAGGAAACCTGTACTGAACCAAAGGTGCACACACATCTGCGTAGATTTTTTGAATATTTGGAACATCATAACCAATTAAAATAATATTCTATAAAATATTTGAGCTAAAATAAAATCCTCAAGCTATTTTCCAATTTGGTGTTGTTATGTTTTGGTGGTCTGCTCTACTACTGCATAAAGACATCCCTCAGTCTCCAGGCGAAGCATATTTAAGCAGGGCCCTCTCACTTGAGCAGCAGTCTATAGCCTCCAGGTCTTCACTGGGACTGGTTGGGTGTCACTATATGCAGGAAAAGCTCTAAAAGTCATCACCTGTGTGAGCTTCCATGCGAACGTGCTTACTGCAAGCCAAAGCCTCACTGAAGCAACAGCAACAACACCTCATGTGCTGGCTGAAGCCATGCGCCAACCATGGAGCCATGCCATATGGATCACTGTACTGCTGTAAAGATATCATTCTTTTATATAATAAAGAAGATCTTTACACACACTTTGTACTGTAAATATATTTTTATTCACTTTTTAAGACATTTCTTACACATTTTTTACTGTAAAATAATTTGATATATTGTCTCACAAATGTACAAATGTATGCACTGTTAAGATATTTTTTTAGAATTTTGTACTGTAAAGATACTTTGTACAATGTTTGATCATTATTATAAACATTTTGTCCTACACTAATACTTTAGCATATTTCTTGTATTGTTAAAAATATCTTTTAAACTTATTTGTATACTGTATTTTTTACACTTTAAAAACAGTCAAATTTACATCGGAAAAATGTGTTTTTTACAAAAAGGTTTTTTTGTACATTTTTTGTATTTTAAAGATTTAAACATTTGCACACTTTTAATAGTGTAAAACTATTTTGGAATTTTTTGTACTGTAAAAATGATTTTTTGTTGTTTTTAAAAAAAAAAAAAAAAAACAACACTTTGATTTTGCTGTGTAAACATAAAAAATTAACAAATGTATACAGTGCAGAATCACTGCCAAGTACTTATTATTTTAGAAATTTCTTAATGTATTAAATATACTTTAGTATATACAGCTACTCTGATGAACATTGCTTTTGGAGTCTTCAGGATGGTGCAGGACCTTGTTCTTCCCTTGAGGAAATCAAAAAGGAAGTCAGAGTCGGAGAGATGGCTGCAGAGATAAATGCATTTATGGTTTCAAGTGAAAAAAAATCACAATAATATATTGTGAGCCAAGTATTAGAACAGAGTGTCATACTGTACATTATATAACCGTGAACTTGGCCTGAAGTGTTTAATAACAGCACTGACTCTGAGCCATGGTCATTCATGGCTCCATGATTGGACTGGCCACACCCACCTGGACCTGAGTCACAACCTGACAGATTCCACAACTCGGCCGCAATAAAGGAAACTTTTATCATCACAGTGGCAGTTCTGCTGACCATGAGTCACCGCTGGGCAGAAGCTGATTCTTCGGTGTGCACACATCTGTTGATGCTCAGAAGCCAGAGGTTTTACTGCTGTTATATACTGTTATATACTACTCTCTATACTGTTCCAATAATGTCATTTTAACTGTATTTACAACCCTCTCTATTTCAGGTTGCAGGGAAGCTGGGGATGATGCTAGACAAGCCTATTCCTCACCCAGAGGAAACCCACACAAACTCAGGGGAGAGCACAGAAAGGCGATCAAACCCTGGACCTCTGCACCTTCTTGCTGTGTGGAGACAGCACTAACCACTGCACCACCATGCCGCCCTATCCAGACTCAGTCTGAACTTTTTCAATTGCAAAAAACATGTCAATAAAGCCGACTGAGATGGCAGAGCATCTACTCACAATAATCACGCTACCAATCATTCCCAGAAAACTACAGCAGAACTTCAGTCATTACCTTCTGGAACTGAGGCTTCCACTGCTCCTTTAGAATCAAGGGCTAAAGCGATGATAACAACAATAATAGTAATAATAATAATAAGCTGCATAAAGAAAATATTTTTTCCATTTGTCTAGCAGTTATTAATCACTTGACTAGCTGTAAAACTTTTGTAATTTAATAAATGTATTTATTAATCAGCCATAATATTAACACCACCTGTCTAATACTATGTAGGTTCCTCCCTGACTGTGCTGCACTGTGTGTCTGATCTCTTTCTATCAGAGTCAGTATTAATATTCTGTACAACAGGATCTGCTTTGGGTTTAGACCAGAAATCAATAAGCTCTAGGTGCCCGTGGATACTCTAATGTGCACACACACACATGGCACAAGCACGGTCAGACTGGGTTCGTACAAATATTTCGAAATGTTGCTCGGGTTCAGGTCGGGTTCGCGTCAGCACAAAGAATCTGTCTTACCCCAAACTAAGTGCCCTCGCCCCCTGCGTTCTCGCCGTTCAGCTGCTGGAAGAACCATTGATGAAAGGAATACAGCACTGACACTTCCAGTGTTGATGCTCATCTTTTTACACAACTCCAGTTAAATCTCCATGTGTGGATCATGTAAATCGCCTGGTTTAAATAATTGTCAGAGTTCATTTAAAATGTTCATGAAATAGTTTTGTCTGTGATAAGTCCTGAATTCATGACATGGCTGCTCTTGTATCGTACGCGTTTGTGACCTGTGACTGTGCATCTTTGAGAGTTTTTTCTTTTAACAGTTTAATAAAGGCAGGATACACAAGCATGTTTTTTTTTTGTTTTTTTTTTACCTAAGAGAATATTATTATAATGATGGTTATTTAGACCAAACATTAAAAATTCCAGTCAGGTTCGGACAGAAATAAGAGGCCAGAACAGCACTCTAACACACGCGCGCACACACACACACAAACACAAACGCACACACACACACACTAATACACCCCCATTCCGTGCTGCTCTACTGCCAAAGGCAAAAAGTCCCTGCGGTGAAAAAAGAGCAGCAGTGTTGTTCAAAAATAAATAGGCTATTGTTGGCCTCACCCGAGGGGGGGGCAGTTGGGTTGTCCGGGGAGATGGCGTCTCCAGTGGGCAAAGGGCCAGCCCCCCTTTTCTGAGAGGAATAAAAATAAAAGCTGAAAACTCAGCAGCTTTTCTTAAAGCCTCCGGGTGACATCAGACCAAACCAGGATAACAGACCAAAGTCTGTTCAGATGATGATGATTATTAATATTTATTATTATTATTATTATTATTATTATTATTATTAGTTCATTTAATCCATATATTTTGATAGTTGAGGATGTTCTCACATTTGCATCAGAAAACACATGGACATCACAGATATATACAGCAACAACATAAAGAGAAAAATGGATTCCTATTTTTACAGTCATAAGAAGAGAATTACAGAAAAAAAGACAATACAAATACATGGTTTCAAAGTGTCAAAGTCCACTTTTTAACCAAAATGCCCAACAGATACACACCAATCAGCCATTACATTAAAACCGCCCGCTTAAAGTTGTGTCCCCAAAACATTTTACATTTTTACACTTACATTTATTCATTTGGCTGATGCTTTTGTCCAAAGCGACTTCCAGGTACAGGAACAATCAGAATAAATTCAGACATGACAACACTGATGTGCGAGTAACAGGGAGTTCAATACAATCGTCTTAGTCATAGAAAACAGTGCAGGTGCTACAGCAGTGTAGATGATAAATGCTACAACATTACTATCTGAAAGAAAAACACATTTCTACATTATCGTTAAGAGCATATGAGTAATTCTAAAACAGACGGCAGGTGCTACAGCATAGTTAATGTCCTATTCATATATATAAGTGTATTAGATGCTGAGGTAGTCGCGGAATAGTACAGTCTTGAGGTGTTTCTTGAAGGTGGAGAGAGTCTCTGCAGTTCTGA
>JBBIGC010027391.1:0-12371 GCA_037576955.1 Lepidarchus adonis
TTTTGACTGAGGCACGTATATAAAGAATTACAGTAATCCAGACGAGAAGACACAAATGCATGAATAATAATTTCCAAATTCTGGAAAGACAACGCATGCCGGACTTTTGCAATATTTCTCAACTGGAAAAAACACGACTGCACTAACTTCTTTAAAAACCTAAGGGAAGCATATACAACGAAAATAAAATGGAACCAAGAATAGACCCTTGTGGTACCCCACTGATAAGATCTAAGAATCCTGAACAATTTCCTTCGCTTGTCACACAATCTTTTTGATTTGATAAATAAGACACAAACCAGCTCAGTGCTACACCTGTTAACCCACTTTCTCAATCTATCTATCAGTATAGTGTGGTGCACAGTAACAAAAGCTGCAGTTAAATCCAGCAGAACTAAAACAGAAATTTGTCCCGCATCCACACTCATCAGGAGATCATTAACAACTCTTAAATGAGCGTCTCAGTGCGATGTTTCTTACTAAAACCAGACTGGAATTTTTCAAAAATATTATTTACCTCCAGGACCAGCAGGAGTTGCTCAGAGACAACCTTCTCCAAAATCTTGGACATAAATGGCAACCTTGAAATAGGTCTTAAATTTACAAACCTTAAGAGTCCAGTCCAGGTTTCTTAAGAAGCGGCTGGACACTGGCCATCTTGAAACAGTCCAGCACACAGCCAGATGAAATCAATGAATTAACCATTTTTAGAACCAGAGGAGCTATTAACTCAAACGATTACTTAACAGGAAGAACGTCCAGGGGGGCAGATGAAGGTTTTAAACACTGCTCGACCCTCCTTAACTCTTCCAATGATATTAAAGCAAACTGGTTCAAGATTTCTCTTGATGCAACTGGGGGTAAAACTTTCCTCTAGTATGGCAGGACGTGAAATATTTCTTCTAATGTCAACCTTATTTATAAAATGCCTTGCGAATAATTCACAGTCCACCTTTAAAACAGAAGAACTAGCCTTAACACCATTTACCAGAACATCAGTGGAAGAGAATAAGACTTGGGCTTATGCTTATTTATACTGATTAAATTTCTAAAATATAAACCTCTAGCCTTCCTCACCCTACCATTATACAACAGTAGCAAATCTTTCATGTATAGATAGTCAACTTGCAGTTTAGCCTTACTCCACCTTCGTTCAGCTTGTCTGCATTTTCTTTTTAACTCCAAGATATCTCCTTTTAACCATGGGGGAAAAATCCCATTTGGTTTAGGCCTATTTTTAAAGGGAGCAACTTCATCCAATATTTCTGCACATAAACTATTAAAATTATTGACTAAGTCATTAACATCTGAGCACTGGACCAGCTGTGATTTCAAATCAGAAAAAAATGGTTGAAAACATTTCTACTGACTCATCATTGAAAATTCTAGCCCAATTAATGATCTTATCCTCAGGCTGTGAAATCTCTTCTACTACCTCAAAAATAACTCCCTTGTGGTCTGTTACAAAAAATTCTTCCAACCACAAAGAATTAATAGGCATACCCAAAGTTAAATTAGTTTAAAAAAAAGTTTTATTATTTTATATTACTGCATATCTATAGTTGTATTTTCTATTGATTATTGCCCTGTTGAGGCTGGTGAGAAATATAATTTTGTTATAGCTTATGTATTTCGGTAAATACCATGCGTAATGACAATAAACCTTCTTGAATCTTGACATACTTTTTTCACAAAACAAGCTGAATTTTGCTTTCCTCTAACCACAGCACATGGTTTGAGTTCTTCAATCCACCTGAACTCCACAGGTTCCTTTTCTGAAGTCCTCCTGAGGCCAGGTGCTGATATTTGTCACCGTAACCTGATGGTTTCTTAGGCAGTGGTAGAATCTGTAAAAAATTTTATTTGACTTATTTGAGTATAATTTATTTTATTGATTTGGTTTCCCCCTATCTTTTCTCTCCAGAATTGATGATCTGCTGCAAGTCTTCTCCTGCTTCCAGTATCCACATTTTTACAAGCTTCTAATTAACTACTGCAAACACCTGACAAAACACCATAATGATGGAAAACTTTGTATTGAGATCAGGAGAGATTAAATGTGAGAATATAGAAATGAAAAGCTCCAGTTCTACGAAAACATCTACTGCTACATTTCATACCAGCACATGTCCAAGTGAAACACCCCCAAACAACAGTGAAAGGAAATCTCATCACTGCACAGAGTGTGGACAGAGTTTTACTGCACAGGGTAGTCACCAAGAACACCAGCGCATTCACACTGAAAAGAAACCGCATTACTGCTCAGAATGTGGGAAGAGTTTTACTGTAAAGAGTAATTTCCAAAAACACCAGCGCATTCACACTGGAGAGAAACCTTATCACTGCTCAGAGTGTGGGAAGAGCTTTGCAAGACAGGATCATCTCCAAAAACACCAGCGCATTCACACTGGAGAGAAACCGTATCACTGCTCAGAATGTGGGAAGAGCTTTACTCTAAAGAGTAATCTCCGAATGCACCAGCGCATTCACACTGGAGAGAAACCGTATCACTGCTCAGTCTGTGGACAGAGCTTTACTCAACACAGTAGTCTCCAAAGACACCAGCGCATTCACACTGGAGAGAAACCTTATTATTGTTCTGACTGTGGGAGGAGTTTTACTGCACAGAGTGATCTCCGAATACACCAGCGCATTCACACTGGAGTGAAACCCTATTACTGCTTTAAGTGTGAAAAGAGTTTTATAGATAGTAGTTCACTCAGAAAACATCAGCGCTGTTCATCTCATAGTCTTTCTGGGAAAAAGTTCATTTAAACTGTTAACTTGACAGTACATCACTGATGGATTTGTCTGATCAAATCCCTGTTTTTTTTTTTTTTTTTAGAGTCTGTTGGGGAAAACATAGATTGCCAGTAAAAATGCATTGTCCTCGGCTCCACTGTAGGTACCATGGGGGCCTGTAGGGGGTGCTATAGTCAAAATGGCAGCTCTCCCAACACCAAGAGGGTGGGTTTTCCACCTGAAGAGGTACGGTCAACTTTTGGGGTTTAAAAGTGGCTGACCTGCCCCCGCTCTCTCTCTCTCGCCGGAACTTCAGGAAGGACCTTCAAGTTCTGAGCTGTTATGAGGGGCTCAACAATCCTTTCTCTCTGCCTGGGCCTTACTCAAGGCCTGAGGCCCAAGAGACACTCTGCTCCACCATCAATTCACCTTCTTCAACCAAACAAAGGACCACACCTTTAGCAAGTTAGCAACTTGCTAAAGCCATCAGCAAGCAAGCTTGCCCATTCAGAACAGGTACTCAGAAGCAGCGGAACCCTTCTCTTCTCACCTGCAAGGAACTCGCGATGACACTGCATCATTCCTGGACAGTCAAAACGTCTGAATCTTCCCTTCAAGCTCCGACTGGACCAAGAGTCTGTTAGATATTCACCAGATATCTAAACATGTGAGACATGAACTTTACTCTGGGTATTAGCTTAGTTCAGCAACATCAGACTTAATGTTGTATGGTTAAACTGCTTCTGTGTTCATGTTTGTTTAAAACTTAAAAAAGTGATCAAGTTTATGAACCTGTGAAGAAATAAGATTGTGCATAGCTAGAATTCCTCTTGATATTCCTTTGAAGCGGCATTTTGTTTCAGGCAGTGGCGGCTGGCCCATAGGGGGCGCTCGGGCGCCACCCTCCCAGGTGTGAGGGGAATATTAAAAATATACATTTGATTTTTAAAATTTTTATATATATATATATATATATATATATCAATGTCAGTTTTACTTAATACTGTGTGTGGCTACATGCAATCTGAATTTAAACAACATTTCCACTTTCATTCAACAGTGAATTTCCACCAATCATTTCTCTTCAAAGCGCCCCAGAAGTGCAGCGAAATAGCCAATCATGTGTGGTTACTAGGCGAAAATAAAAAATATTCAACCTATCAGCAAAATGGTTACAAACGGTTTTGGGGCGCTGAAAATTTCACCCCTACTTCAGAAAAAGCTGGATCGTTTTGGATCGTTCTCAGGTCAGTCAGTCAGTCCGAGAGAGAGGATGACGGAAACAACAAATGAGGGGCAACTTCCACCAAGTTCGGTTAGATCGCTATTGAATTACCCTTTTGCGAGAAGGACGATGGCGGAAAAGTTAAGGAGCTAGGACCAGCTAGGATCAAAGGTTCACATGGAAAACTGCATGAAGCTAGTTGTGCTTGGAAGGATTAGCATAGCAGTGCAGCTAGATGGTCACAGCATTGCTGTAAGAAGGCACATTTACAGAAAGTGTAAGTATTTTAAACATTGTCATCACCTCACCAATGACGACATCAGAGTCTTGAAATCATACACATGCTGTTAACTAATGTCAAGAACTTGAGTATTGTATTGGATACCATTCCTTTTCTAAAGCATAAATGGAGCCTAATATATCTGTAAATTGTTTATTTATTTTATCTCTAAATCTGCTGATTTTAAGAAGGAAAATAAATTATTGTAAAATTGTCATCATTTTGACTGGTGATTTGAATGCTTATACTGGACTACGAAGGGAAATCTATTGGTATATCAGCCCCACCAAGAATTTTTTTCACCGGCCGCCACTGGTTTCAGGTGAGAACAAAGGATTTTGTCTCAAGCCGCCATTTCCAACAAAGGGTAAGCGCACGCGGTGAACAACCGCCATTTCACCAGTAGTGGTCGCCAGTGAGCTACATTACTGTTTTGCCACAAGGCAAAATTAATCCTGCTTAGAAGTCAACTCTCCAGCAGAGTGCGCCAAAGTGCTGCCTAAAGATTAGCGTTCAGCTCCAGCAAAGAAATTTGGTTGCTTGTTTTAGCTTAGCTAACTCATCAGATGAGTCAGTATATTTATATTGTTGGCTAATTGAAATTTTTATGTGCAATTAATAATTAAATTACTGCACAGTAATTTTATTATTAATTATGCTGAGAATATGCTGCATTCAATTGCTTCTATTTAATACACTGCTAATGCATTATAAAATGAATGCTGATTTTTCTTAATCTTACTTCCTTAAGTAATTATTAATGGTTCTGTAAGCACAGACCCCTAACCATACTTGTTTTCCTGTTTTGTAGAGGCATTAGAACACTGTTTTTACTGCTTAACCTAAGCATAGGTTCCAGATTTCCTTAAGCACAGGGAATGGTAGTAACCTCACAGAGGCAGAGTTGGATGTTTTAATGCATTTGAAGAATTCAAGCCAATTATAATGAAAAAAGCATCATGGCAGAAAATAACAGACATAGTAAATGCGTAAGTATTAATTAGCAAATTTGATATCGCCTCCCCTTTTATTATAATGCAAAATAATTAAACACCCCTTCCGCATCCTTTTGACTGTCAAATCACTATGAAAGCACTTACTTTGCCTGCCATTAATTTCAACAATAGATCTTTGAGAACTTTGAGCCAAGTCAAAATGAAACACAAACACATTTTGCAAAAAGGTCAAATATGTGATTACATCATTACTTAACTATTTATTAAACACAATTTAGTATAAATAATATTCTTTGTCATGTAACTAACAGAAGGCTGAAGCCCATCTAACTGGTGGGGATACCACCACCTCCACCACCACCTCCTCCCCTCACCCAATCTGAGGAGCTCGGTCCCTTAATAAAGGGGGCAGCTCATCACACACACCATGCACCACATCTAACATGGTGAAATGTTACCACTATGATTTGTTTTCATTATTTGACTTAATAAATTACTATCTCTGTTACTAAAAGGCTTTTTGAACATGTTTAACGTTTTTATGCAGATTTAATTTATTTAACTGCGTATGATGTACAGGCTGCTGTGATCTCAGTTGTATTACTTTGAGGTTTTTTCCTTCATTATTGGTTTCTCTTTGATAATATTGAATATTATGGGTTGTATTTTCTTATAGATACTGATAGAGGGATTGTGTTATTGGACCCGACAGAAAGAACACAGTCTGTCACAGTTTTGTTGTCAGGTACCGTTAGTTGCTTTTAGATGTTTTTTTCTTTTTGCCTGATAATGTAAACTTGCATATTTCCACTGAAGGATGAAGATGATGATGAAGAGAGCACATCTGCTGTGACAGAAGTGGACAAAGCTGGTAGATCCACTGAGGTATGACGCATACCATGATAATGCCCCGCCCCCTTTTTACATTAGAGTAACAAACTGTCATTGTCCTTTCACAGTACAAACCTGAAGATTTGCCCACAGATGAAGGTCCTTCAACCTCCACGCACTAAGCAGTGTAAGAAGTGTGTGCGGTGTAAGAAGTGTGTGCGGTATATTCATATACTGCATATATATCATATTTTAATGTTATTATTGGACAGAATCTCATTTAATTATTTTTGCTTTCCTAGTTGTATAAGGTCCATATTCACAAACAAATAACAAAAGTGACATGGAGATGGACATTATACAGCTTCAGATGGAAGAGAAAAGGCTGTTTATCCATTAAAAAAAGCAACACTAGAAATTGAATTACTGGAGCATCGCCTTAAGGTGAGAACTTGTGTGAATATTAACCTGTTGCATGTTAAAAGTGTTGTGTGTGTGTATATAAAGCAATACACATTTTATTTGACTTTTTTTTACTGTCATTGTTTTTCAGGAAATAAAGGAATGAACTACACAGCAGACCAGTGCAAACAATTTAATAAAAGTCTTCCATCTCTGTGTGTAAAAATCTGTGGAGGTTCCTCTGGGTCTTCAACACAAGGAGGGGTTCTCTCCTCTTATAGTGGCAATGTTGTGATGCACAATACAAGCCACGATGATGTCGCATGCCTCTCTGGAGCCCACGCAGACACTGAAACCTAGACTTGAGGATCTACAGTCATCTCCACTGTGTCTGTGGTCCAGGATCAGAATCAGGGTAGAGTGTCATTAAATAGGGCAGACAATGGTATCATCTGTCCCCCAGCAAGTTACCACTGTACTGTCCACTATTCAAGTGTCCAATACAAATATAGTAAAAAAAAACAAAAAACATTGTATAAAGTAAAACCTACCTGCTGAAATGATGATAATGATGACTCGTGGAAAATTCTGGCATCATGCACAGATCTTGAACATTTTGCCTCAACACTAATTATGTGGGTAGCCGCACATATTACCTATAGTTAGTGGAAAAATTAATGAGCACAAATTAACACAATTAAGGACAAAATCAAGTTGTTACCTGCACATTGATACTATTAATAGATTTTATATTAACATAGTATCCCTCATTTATTGAAGGAACTTTAATAGGAATGTGGGTCAATCAATGCTCCCAATTACATTCGGAAACAATAGAAATAGAAAGTCATATATGGAATTATCCTGTGTGTGTGCAGGATAAATACATGTATAGATATAAACTACATATTAAATATGTAGGTTTAACTACAAAGGACAAACCTGCCACTCTGTGGAATTCCTGTTTAATAACATGCAGAGGTTTATGAGCAGGGAACTGTACACGTGTAGGAAGCGTTTAAGTTTAACTTCATTTTTGGAACTGAAAGCTGAGATTATCCACTAACTTACCCTTAAACTTACCCTGGTATGTCACATAACCTGCTTTCTGGAACACCCCTTGCACACAGTTATTATTATGATGCAAAATGGCGCTTGGGCTGACCAATACCAGCCCCGCTACAATTCCATATATACATACACATTTCTACAAGGAAATTGAACAGTTAAACAGGTTTACAGTTACGTAGACCAATAATAACAATAACTATTTTGATGTCCTTCACCTCTAGAAACAGCTGAATGTAGAAGTAGAACCGGGGGCTGTAGCGGAATACGGGTGGGATTAAAGAGTCTCCAGGTCACAGTGTTGCAGTGGTTGTGATTGTGATTCCCCTGCAGTCCAGGTGGGGGCGCTAGTTGTAGAACTGATCCTCCAAACCCGATAGAGCGGAGGAGAAGAAGAGTTGCGGGCGGAATCTGCAGTGTGGCTGAAGAGAGAGTGGAACTGTAGGTAAAGATCTGTTTAATATTTTTCACACTGTTTACACTGCGTTTTCTCTCCCTCTTACAGAAATGACAGTAGAAATCATCTCTTTTTGTAAAGTAAAGTGTAAAATATGTTAAGTGTGAATAGACGCAGCTTCATCCAGACTGAGTTGAGGAGCTAATGTTGCTATTGCTCCTGTAATTTTGGGAACAATGGTGGTGATTAGGGTGACTAGATTTGAGTTTGTGATAAAGAGGACCCTTCAGGGGGGTAAGCTTTATTGACCCCTAACAACACTAACATGCAGAAATAAACAGTGCCTCAAAACTACCTCAAACTCTTGGACGTTTCAAATGTGCAAAAAATAGACACCCCTGTGGCATTCTGTGCTGTGATAAAGTGTGAAAACTGTGGTTCTTTATCTTTAAAATGAGCAAATCCAAGTTTCAGTGTTTTCTATTTTAGTGTTTGTCCCTATAAAAACAGTAACCTAACAGTAGCCTAAAAATAAATGCAACATAATTAGGCTATTTGTATGGACACAAAATTAACTATTCTGTATCACCTACCGTCTGTTTTAGAATTAATCATATGCTCTTAATGATAGTGAAGGATGTGTTTCCCTTTCAGAAAGTAATGTTGTAGCTCTTATCATCTGCGCTGTTGTAGCACCTGCACTGTTTTTATCACTAAGAAAGTTGAAGTTGAACTCCCTGTAACTCGCACATCAGTGTTGTCATGTCTGAATTTATGCTGATTGTTCTTGAACCTGGAAGTCGCTTTGGACAAAAGCGTCAGTCAAATAAATAAATGTAAATGTAATATTATAAATTTAGTAAATAAATGTCTGACTTTGTCTGGATATAAGCTTTGGACTTTGGTTATAACCTATTGATCTTTTATTATGATTAATTTCTGAAGTATGGGCACATAGTATGAGGAACGGTTAGTATCTACTGTTGCTGTTACCACAAGATGGCGGCAGCTAGTTATGGAATGTGCCAAGTCATGGATCTGGTAATTCCATCAACATTGATATAGATCCCTAAGCACTAATGTCTGAAATTCCTCATCTGGTCATTCTGATGTGCTGGAGCAGATAAGCTTTTACCCCAAAAGTTTTAATATATTTATTTATTTATCTCTACCTTTAATGCTTAAATCACATGTGACGTTTTTGTGAGAACTTTATGAAAGTATCTAATTTTGCAACAGATGCAATGTGGCAATGAAATAAGTAAAAATGCTTAAGAAACATGCATCAGAACAATAGAAAGAAATATCTGCCTTCCTACATCCTAATTCTTTGGAATTTGTCTATTCTAAATGACTTGAAAGAAACCTTTGTGTGCAGGTTTGCTTACAGTGTATTTGCATGGTAGTATTTCTGCCCTAAATTTACAAAAGTATGCACACACAGTATATTGACCACTTGCCTTTTATACACTTACACAATTAATAATGTCAAATCAATAAACGACCAGATAACTCATTCTCTCCTGCTGTAATGGTACTGGAAAAGTGATGCATTTAATTTCCAGGTCTTTTAGTTAACTTACTTTAGGCAACAGCTTAAATTTTCTTTGCATGTAGAAATCACAAATCAACCATAAATTCTCGAGTGTGCATTCTGTTTGATTAATGCTAAGGCTTTTCTCCACTGACATTTTATATTTCCCATGTCCAAGCATTTGTACTGCTATTCCACGACTTTGGAATGCTCTTCCTGAAGCCATCAGAGCACAGCAGACTGTAGACTGCTTTAAAAAACAGCTAAAAACATTCTTATTCAGGAAAGCATACAACTTCTAACTCTAAACTGCTTATGTCCGTTTTATCATTGCTTATGTCCGTTTTATCATTGCTTATGTCCGTTTTATCATTGCTTATGTCCGTTTTATCATTGCCTTTGTCTGTTTTAACATTGCTTTTGTCTGTTTTATCATTGCTGTTGTCTGTTTTATCATTGCTTTTGTCTGTTTTATCATTGCTTATGTCCGTTTTATTATTGCTTATGTCCATTTTATCATTGCCTTTGTCTGTTTTAACATTGCTTTTGTCTGTTTTAACATTGCTTTTGTCTGTTTTATCATTGTTTTTGTCTGTTTTATCATTGCTTTTGTCTGTTTTATCATTGCTTATGTCCGTTTTATCATTACTTATGTTTGTTTTATCATTGCTTTTGTCTGTTTTAACATAGCTTTTGTGTGTTTTAACATTGCTTTTGTCTGTTTTATCATTGCTTTTGTCTGTTCTATAACTTCGCTTTTGTCTGTTTTATCATTGCTTATGTCCGTTTTATCATTACTTATGTTTGTTTTATCATTGCCTTTGTCTGTTTTAACATAGCTTTTGTCTGTTTTATCATTGCTTTTGTCTGTTCTATAACTTCGCTTTTGTGAACCACTTTGAGATTTTTCATTTAAAGTGCTTTAAAAATTAAATGCATTATTATTATTATCATTACTCAGATGCACTGTACAGTGCTGCTTTAGATGTGTTTGTGTGGTTTACTAGATGGTTATTAATGCCTAATGATGTGATGAAATATCTTGAAGTCTGCTAACACATAGTTCTGCCATGAGTTTGAACAGAAATGTCGAAATTGTTCTCTAGTTTTCTCACCTTTGTTGTCTGTGCATGACTCGTCTAGAGCTGAAATTCACACTCATGGCATATTTTCCTGATGCATGTTGCCAAACCATCCATCATTTTGAAAACTCTGGGGGTACTTTTCCCACCTTAGTTTTAAATTCTACATCTATTTCACATTAATTCATTGTACATGTTGGCCTCGCTTCACACGGAGTGGGTGGAAAAAGAGGTGATTTCCCTTTGGGAATGCTAGTGAATACTAAGACATTCCAGTAGAAATCCAGGCTAATCCTAACTCTAGCTGACTCATTCCAGTAAAAAAAGAGCTTTTTCTTATGTTAACCTCTACTGGTCTGATCTAAATGAATTATGCCTAAATGAAACACATTATATATATAGTAGGATGAAAATGTTTGTTAGCATTAGCCTCATAGCTCCAGCTCTATACTTTGAAGCAAATTTGTACAAACAGACTGAAAATGTTATTTAGAGTTAAGACTAAGTAAGTTGAGGTAGCTAAGCCGGTTCAAACAGGAAATTTCACTCTTCGTTTTTTTTTTATTGTATTACTTCTGGAAGCACTTAAAGTATTGTTTTGGCTTTGGGGAGTCAATACAATTTGTTTAAAAAGAAAAGAAATCAATATGTTGTCTACTCTAAATTGTATCATGTCATGTGACTAGCATGAATGGCCACATGACCAGGCCTCTTTACTTCCTGCCTGCAGCTCTGAAAGGAACAGCCAGTCTTTGGTGGATTTACTGGTATTTTTTGGGTCATTGTCTACAGATTTAATGTACTATACATTTAATGTAATGTACAGATGGTCTCACATGTTCCTCAAGTATTTTCTGATACACAGTAGAATTCATGGTGGTTTCTATGATGGTCAGCTGGCCAGATCCTGCTGCAGCAACGCATCCCCAAATCATGACACTTCCACCGCCATGCTTCACAGTTGGTATGAGGTTCTTTTCCTTGAAGGCTGTATTTGGTTTATACTAGACACGTCCTTTGTTCTGGTGTAATAATAACATTTTAGACTCATCTGTCAAAAAAAAACATTATTCCAGAGGTCCTGGTCTTTGTCTATGTTTGCATGAATCTATTGATCATAAGAACAGTAAATGTGGCAACATTTGTTGCTGCTAGCATAACCCATAGTCATAATTCACAAGTTTCACATGGAGTCTAGAGCATTGCTATCCGACCCAAGCCCAACGGGACACGATGGGTTGGGTCGAGTTCATACATATATTTTGAAATGTTACTCAGGTTCGGTCACGTTAGCATAAAAAATCTCTCTTCCCCAAACTAAGTGTCCTTGTCATTCAGCTGCTGGAAGAACCATTGATCAAAGGAAGAAAGCGCTGAAGCCATCCAGTGTTGATGCTCCTCTTTTTACACAACTCCAGCTAAATCTCCATGTTTGGATTATGGAAATAGCCTAGTCTAAATAATTGTCAGAGTTCATAAAATAGAAAATAGAATGATGCACCAAGGTTCTTACAGAGGTGGAGAAGTTGCTGTTCTGATGGAAGGACAACCAATGCTATAGAAAGATATTCAGAGGGTCGGGCCTCCAGGTTGAGCAAAGAATGGGACTATGGGACTGCAGCATGACAATGTGTGTTAGCATTGATATTAGTTTATTAGCACACTGATGCTGCTTAGGTTTTTAGAAGGAGATGTGCACAAAGAAACCCAGATATACTCAGCCAGGGGCAGTTTACCCTCATGCCCTCATGTCTGTGCTACTCCTGGTTCTCCCCTTTAATTGTGCTGTCATAGAGAGTTTTGCCGGAGCTCCTGCACTCAGACCACAATGTTCATTACTTTAAATAATCCATA
>JBBIGC010027497.1:0-27541 GCA_037576955.1 Lepidarchus adonis
GTGTGTGTGTGTGTGTGTGTGTGTGTGTGTGTGTGTGTGTGTGTGTGTGTGTGTGTGTGTGTGTGTGTGTTTTACCTCGGTTCTGGCAGCAGTGTGGTCACGGCAGGATTAAAGTTAGACAAGATCTCTGTTGGAGAAGGTGGAGATGTGATGGGTGTGCATGAAAAAAGTCTATATTCTGAATATTTGAATCAGGAGGTATATTGGCCATTTCATATATTAAAAGACATTGCTGTCATAATATGTAGGAGTATAATTGCATTGCTGATGTGTTGTCCAAATTGTGCAGCCCTACTGCCTACAGATGCACATTATTTCATCGCCTTTAAAGAAATAACTCAATAAATACATGCACACTCACAAAACATACTGTCTAAGTTTTCTGACTGTAACACATGGCAGTGATAGCCTTGGTTTTCTGATAATAAGTCATACAAGTTTGATAACCCTATCACAAACAGTAGTAGAGTGGACAACAGTATCAGACCATTAGAACATGATTGGCACCAAACAAGCAGGTTAGCCTGCGTTCATTTAGATAAAACACTGTCACCAGACCTTCATATCACCAGGCGAGAAGAGCAGGAACATTTCCAACTATAGTGTTGACACTAATGATGCTGTGAGTTTGGATTATGAGCAACATTATGTACAAAAAAAGATATCTATAACCACTCAAATACACATAATAGTTTTCTTCTTATTTCATATATTCAAACTTCACTGATCCACATGTAACTTGGTGTGATTGTAGTTTGAAGTTTTTGGTGGTGGTTATATCTTTTTGTGCTAGCACCCTTTTCAAATGGTATAGACACAAAGTACTTTTTGGTCAATAACTCAACCACCATTTAGCCAAAAATTAAGACATTTGTAGCTCCTAGGTCATAGATAAACATTTGTAAAGTAGCACAATCTATGTAATATTAAAGCAAAAATCTATGATTTTATTTGTCAATATCTTGAGATATAAATGTACAAACTTCATAAAATTTGGTATGCTGCAGTACCACTACATTCCTTGGTCGCACACCAAATTTTGTGAAATTTCATTTATAGGTGTCACTGCAACTGGCAAATTTAATGATAAAACAAACTGCTTAGGCTAAAAATGTTGTATTACACAATGTGATATTTACTCATCTATATAATTGAAACATAATTGCATTAATTTGTGCTGCAACACTGTTGAGTTAGCTAGAATAAAACTGAACTGAGTTTTCACTCCTATACTGTACAGTATTCAGCATTACATGCTCTGTAAGTTTGTCTCTGACCTTGACCATGATTGAACACAGATTAATCTCTCTATGAAGGGCGGCTACTGATCATTATAGGCTTTGGCAGATAAATCACCTTTATCAGTTCCCTTGATCATGCAGAAATGAGTGTGAGGCTGTTATAAACTCAGTAATAATGCACATCAAGGAGGCAATGAGCTTCACTACTCTTCATACATCTACAAGGTTAGATACAACAGAAGTGGGAGCAGGTTGAGAAGCTTGGTTACCATGGTTACTGGTTATTCAACACAATTGGTTAAACATAAGAATAGTGAGATCTTACCTGAAAGTTCTTGCAGAACTCTAGTATTATCATACCTGGGTAAACCAAATAAATGATCATTTTAATTCATCATGAACACTGACAGTCAATATTTGACAGTCAAATAGACAAAGTCAACACAGTAATTAACATTTTACCTAAAGTGTGACTGTACTGTGACTTTAAAATGTAAGCAGGAATTGTGTTCGCTGATTTACTATAGCTTTCACAGCAAAGACATTGGTGCAGACGTGTTACTTGCAGGTCAAATATTCTCTAATCTAATCTAATATTTTAGACCAATACTGTAATGTTAAATTAAAGTTCAGTAATTGTGTTTGAATTGTAGTAAAATCATAAAAAACTCTGTTTCCAATAAAGTTGGAATGCTGCTTACTTTTAAAAATCTAAACATAATAATAATAAAATTTTTAACACAGATAAATTTTCTATTTTATTATGAAAAACAGATGCTCATTTCAATTTTGATGCCAGCTACATTTTTGAATAAAAGATGCGACAGGGGAAACAAAAGCCTAGAAAAGTTGTGCAGTTAGGTTAATTGGTAACATGTCAATAAAAAGAGTATCCCAGAGAGGCAGGCAAAAATTGGGGAGAGGTCCACCACTTTGAAAGATTCCACAGACAAATAGTGCAACAATTTAAGAATAATGTTCTTTAGCATGAACCAGCAAAGAATTTGAAGAAGTTTCTTCATGTACTGTACATAATATCATTAAAATACTGAGAATGAATTGAGAAATCAGTATTGCATGTGTGATTTTCATGGCTGCCAATTACTGCACAGGCTCAGGATCACTTCCCAAAACCAAGCAAGGATCTAAGGTGAAGAGGAAAACTGCCCTGTGCTTTGAACAATAGAAATGTGCAATATTTTGGGGAAATTATATTTGTAAATATATTTTCAGGCCTGCCAATGGCAAAGGGAAATAGAGACTCTACAGCTAGTTATCATCACACAGTTTAAAAGCCAGTATCTGTGATGGCATGGAGGTGCCCTAATGCATTGATAGACAGTTCATTTGAAAATGCCCTAATACTATGTTGGAGAAACATATGCTTCGATCCAGATGATTTCTTTTTCAGGGAAGACCTTGTGAAAAGTGAATTCTGTTTCCTTCCTCCTAGGTGCAAAAAAATGACCTGTCACCCATCATGAACTGAAAAATACAACAAAGGAGACCCTAATCTGAATACAATTTCACTTTCAAAACTCTGTTGGTCTCCTCAGTTCCTACACTCTTACAGAGTGCTGATAGGAGAAGAAGTGATGCAGCACAGTGGTTAACATGTCCCTGCGTCAGCTTTTTTTTGCAGGTATCAAATTTTGAATGGGCAAATATTTAACAAAAAACAATAATGCTTCTAAATTTCAACATTTCATAACTTTAACCATTACCATTTTACAGAGAACCAGCGTTTCTGATGTTAGAAAATTTAAAGTTGTCTAAAATATATAACTATGCCAAACTTGATTTATCTTAAAGATGTCAATCTCAAGTTTTCATTTCTCATATCTCACATCTCTTCATTTTTTAAATTCAAATATATTTCTATCAACAGCTAAACAGACATTTCATCAGCTTTTTTATTGTGCAGTCACACTGTACCCGTGCGTAGCAGACAGTCCAAGAGCCGACACCACGGACACATCTCCGGGCCTCAGGGAGTGGACTGGCACAGACAAAACACTTCCTGTTACTGCATTGCTTCATTAACAGTGGTATAAACCTTTAGACTAGTCTGCAGGATTACAGATTAACATGGATGCATAAGGGTTTCCCCTGTAAGTGCTGTGTTATTTACATAAGGAAGCAAGTAAATAAGTAAATAAATAAATACATAAATGAATAAATAAATAAATAAAAATGAATAAATAAATAAATAAATAAATAAATAAATACAAAAATGAATGAATTAAAAGTAAATAAATTAATAAAGTTAAATTTGGTTGATTTAGACTTACCGGATGAAGGTGGAGAAGATAAGGGTTCAAACTTGGCACAAAACGGAATGGACTTGCTGTTCGTCTCTGTTAAAAAAAACATGCAGATTTTGATAGAACACTAACATATTAAACAAAAAAGGTCTCAATGTGTAAAGTCAGGTTCAGTAATAACAGGTTTGGGATGAAGGAATATCTGGTGGCTGTTCTGGAAGTGAGAGAGAATGAAGGTCTACCTGAGCACCTGCACAGCAGAAGAACAAGCGCAAGAAGGCGAGAGCAAGACGCAGCGTAAACCTGTGATCCCATCGTGAAGACGTCCTTCTCTCTCACCAGGTACCTCTGCTACTCACACACACACACACACACACACACACACACTGCTGTCTCACTATAAATATTGTTTTCTAAGACCCACCCCCTGAGATTGTGTGAGTTACAGACACTTTTGAAATGTTTGGGGGGAAAATCTAATGATGATGATTGAGCAATTTTATTCCTTCATCTTTATGCCCTTAGCAGTAAATTACATAATAGGTCAAAGAAAGGATCAGGGCAGAAATAAAACACTGTAGTTCTGTAAATTTGTCACAAAATTCAATTTGGATGTTGAATTGTAGATGATCTAAAGTAAATGTAGCTTTAGACACTTTTATCTGTATATCCTACCATAGTAACAGTTCCCAGTTTATAAGGATTTGTACAGTAAGACACTATTTCTCACACAAAAAAAATTATTTAGGGGAGGCACCTTTTCTACATTCTTTACAACATATCAGAGAAAATGTAAATGAAAATATGAGTTAATATAGTCTTTTCGCTCCAAAAGTTGTCTTTGTTTATTCAGAATATAATATTTTGCATATATATATATATATATATATATATATATACATTTAAAAAAAAATATATATATATATATATATAAAATTATTATTATTATTATTATTTTATATTGATCAAATATCACAGTATTTTCAGAATTAGGTTTTCATGAAGAAATTCAGTCACATTAATAAAATAAAGAGTGAGCGCTGCTATTTTTTAATTAAATAATAAACACCGTCCTTAAAATCACCCCCAAAGTACCAGACAGAAAGTTTTTCATTGTTATTAAATAAGTTTTGCGCTCAACACGAGAAACCTGGGTCC
Source organism: Lepidarchus adonis (assembly GCA_037576955.1). Taxonomy (NCBI): domain Eukaryota; kingdom Metazoa; phylum Chordata; class Actinopteri; order Characiformes; family Lepidarchidae; genus Lepidarchus; species Lepidarchus adonis. Next base: position 4,664 of record JBBIGC010027497.1, read on the forward strand.
TGACCTCTGGGCCCCTCACCTGCATTCAACCCCACAGGTATTACAGCAAGCGGACACACAACCTTCTGTGCTCTGGCACAAACACACCCGGAAAACACCACCAAATATGGGGCATAAAAGTTTCTAGCACGGGAATGAGGTTATGCTGACATTTTTCTAGGAGTTAACTATTGCTGGAAAAAATCTACTGATAAATGGTCTAAACGAAAACATCTTGTACAGAAGTGATATGTAGAAAAACAAGACGCATGCGTGAAGAAAAGTCTGCTGATATCTGGTCCAAACAAAAACATCTTGTACAGAGGATATACGTACAAAGACCTACGCATGAGCTAACAATCATGACCTAACATTAAATTAAGAATGGTGGATGATAAGAACGGTACAGTGTAGTTATGTGATCATTTTGGCCCAATGCTGTATTTTCAAGTACCAATATTTATACCTTGTATTATTTTGTCATTTTAATCATGTTTTTATTAGACTTTTATTTTGTATATGATTTTGTTACAGACATATACCCTGATAGAGTTATGTCCTGAGAAGGTCCTTCTCTTGGAAAGACAGCAAAAGGGACACAGCTGTTTAACAGTCATTATCTATCAAAAATATCTCTAAAACTGATCTGCAATATCACTTCCCATCAATGAGTCTTGGGTCTCCATGCCCCTGTTTCCAGTTCACAGTTCTTCTCCCCTGGAGCACTTTTGGTAAGCACCAGTTTCCAACACATTATCTTCAAGGACTGACTGTTCACTTGCTACCAGATCAGCGGTGTTAATCACTTGATGGATTGGTGTGATTGGTTGCAGGTACTGCTCTTAGATGCTCACAGCCCATTTTGAAGTGTAGCCACTTTTTAAAGAAGCTGCATTGGTTTGGTTTTGTTACTGGTCGATACTCTGGGTTCCTGCCACCATCACTGGTAATCAGTGCCCTGCACAGCAGAGTCAGGAAGATTCGTTTCCTCACTGAATGTCTTTTATTACCTAATGCTGAGGGTCAACAGAACAGATCACAGTGGTAAAAAATGTTTAATTCGTTTATCTGGCCATTTTACGTAACACACCTCTGATTAGATACACATCTGACCTTGAAGTTGGATTGGTCATGTTATCTTACCAACACTTAATGAAGACGTATGAAAAATCCTGGAGGAAATAATGAACATTTGAAAAGTTTAAAATATGTGTTCAACTAAATGCACTGCATAAAAAGTAGCAGTCTTTAACATCTATTGAACTTTTTCCACCAACTGGAGTGTTAATCTTTACAGTTTAGGACATTTTTTTGAGCTTGAGGATTTGCAGGATAAGCCAATGAAACGATCCTGAAATTTCAACCCATCACCCCAGAAAAATGTCTAAATTTAACTGCCCACTTACTGTGATTATTGTAGATCAGACAAACTAGGACCAAGCGTTTACTGTTATGAGAAGAATTCAGCAAATTACAGGTCACAATTCAATTTTATTTTGAACATTACAACTCAATACACTTTAGTTTATTCTCTAATATATCATTAAAATGCATAATGAAGTAAAACAACACATGACTCAATTGATCAATTCTTCCCATTTACCCTCTTTTCCAGTTTCCACTGTGATGCAAGAGAAAAATTAGGTCTTGCGCCATCTTGTGGACTACAGAAGCAATGTTATCAGAATAGCTGTGTGTCGATATAAACACTTATTAAATACATAATTTTTAACAGTATAAAATAATATAAAACAAATAAATAAATATTGAATTGTGCCGATAGAAGGTTGTACTGAAAAATAATGCAAAACATATTAAATTTTTTCTCCCGCCTTTGATGTGTTTCATTTTTATTCAAATTAAACTGCCAAAGTTTGAAGACTTTCCATAAAAATCATGCTTTATTAAATACTAAAAACTGTTTCACTGTTCCCAAAAGAAAAAAATCAATATTACGAAACATATGTACAGTCAAATTTACATCTTTGCAATAGCATACGTCAATAAACCTGCTGTGCTAGAAAAACAAACATATACAGGATTTATAGACAGATTAATGCTCCGATTTCCTCCCACTGACTAAAGCATTCAGGTTGGGCCTCCTGTACAGTGTGAACCCTGCCTTGTGCCCATAGTCAACTGGGATTGGCCCTAACGTCCCCACAAACTGAATTTAATAAGCAGTTTTTAAAGTAAACTCTTTTTTATTCTGTCCCAACATTATGTAAAGCTAAACAGGCGTATTGGACCCACACCCACTTGCAGGAAACTGGAATAGCTGAAAACAATGATTCTGTGGAAATAAAGGAATTACTTTACTCCCTCACCTCACACTGAAATATTGATCTCATCTCATGATCGCAATATTGAAACTAGAATTTATTAATAAATGTATTAATGTAAATATTTTTTACAACCCCTTTTGGCCCTCATTTGCACTAGATGAGGGCACACCCCACACATGAGCCCCTCTAACAGTGACAGGATGGCCCTTCTGGGTCAAATGAATGGTGTTCACAGGCTTCCTGAGTAAATGGATCTTTAGCGCCACCTGGTGGTTTGTACTGAAGCATGCAATGCTGCATTTCCCCTGCACTGCTGCATGCATGGGTGGGTGGGTGAGCCTGCAGCCCTGCAGTCACAAGGGCAACTTCTTACCATTTATTATTAAATAAATTCCATGGCCAAGTGATGCTTTGGTACAACAGAAGAACTTGCTGACTGCAGATGAAATGTACTAGTCCTCCAATATGTCACGGTTCACATTTAGCGTCTCCGGCCATTCACAGATTTTTTTTGGAACATATCTAATTTTTTATATACTAATATAATATTAGTATATTGCAGCATCCCCGTGTGGCTAGTATAAGTAAAAGTGGAGACTAGGCTACTGTAATATAGACTGAAAATATATCAAATTTAAAAATATATTAAAAATATCAACAAAGTACAGTTATAGGACAGGCTAGTGTAATACATACATACAGTACCAAAAATGTAACTATAGGTCACACTAGTATACTGTACATTTCAGTACTCGCTATAAATGTTACACTATATGCTTTCAAATGTTTTCTTTTGGGTTTTTTTGTTTAGAATGTGTCTAAAGCATGTGGGATGATAATTTAGGAAGTAAAGTATAGAAAAAAGAATTTGGGGGGGTGTCCGACTACATACTACCCTACTGAATAGTGCTCATAGCGTGTGATTTAAGACACAGCTTATGTTTCCACAGTCTAGAGTAGCAAAATGTGCTATGCTAATGCTAATGCTAATGCTAATTTCACATCAGCAGTTTAGCAGTAATTAACTCCACCCACTCACATCCTGCCATTCAATTTTCATGCATTCATGTAATTTGTAATTTGATATTTGAATCTTGAACGTTGGAAACTAAGCTTTTAAATGACATTTTAATAACTACTAGTAACAATCATTAAACAGATAAACAGAAAATAATTTTCCAGATATTCTAGAAATTTTGCTTTTGAGGCAGTCCTCAAGTTTCTCAAGTGACAAAGAGCTTTTGTACCCAACATGTCAAAACTTTTTTAAACCCCTTTTTTTTATTTTTTTAAATGATTAGACATTTCTAGTCACATTTGTGCTTTTACTTCAGGTTTATTGTGCCATTCATTTCCTAAGTCTCATTTGAGTCTTTGGATTTCCTCATTACGTGACCTCCACTGGGCCCAGGCCTGGCTCACGGTTCTCCTCACAGGTCCTTCATAGATCCAGTATATAAGGGCGAGGAGGAAGCAGGGCAGACCCAGGTGCAGGTCGCACAGCACCCACACCAGCAGTAGCCACAGGACGGCCTGGGTGAGCAGGAGGAGGAGCTTTGAGCACTGGGGCTTTGAACTTAGCCACCTGTCAACCTTGCTGAACACTCTGCTGCTCTTCAGCTCTGTGGCCTTCTCCTTCAGCCAGGTCACTAGCCGGCAATCTGCTACAACTGTCTGGACACACATTCATATGGTCACACTTACCACCAGTTTTTAGGTAGATTCTCTGAAAAGATCTTTTAAACTTTTACAGTATGTGTAATGTATTTAAATGGTTATTTAGGAATCTTCTACAGTGGGTGTCCTGGAAAGTCAGTGTCCAGCTCAGACTGGTGATGCCCTGTCGAGAAACATCTGCTTCAGCTCATCTGTTCATTAGCAGGTTTATTGAGTGCCTTTAAGGAGGGGATCTGTGCTGGACATTGATCTTCCAGAGCCAAATTTGAAGAAAATGTTTTTTCTTTTTATCTTCTCTTTTCTCTCACTGCTACCTGTTGATCTGCAGCAAGACAGAGCTGAGAAGTCTCCTCTGACTGGACAGCATGCAGACTGGTTAGAGCACGTCGAGGCTCTCTCCTGTGTGCTGTTCTCAGTGAAAGTGAAGGTTTCCGCCGGGTGCACATCTCCATAGTCAGTTTTCCTAGTAATGTGTTAATGATTTATGCATTAAAATGTGGCAAATAAAATATACATACATTTCTAATGCTGTTTTACTAAAACTAGACAAATCAGAATGCAGTTTGTGAAACTACCACCAAAAATGTTTTACTTAAGCAGTTTTTGAGATGGTATGCATACGCTGCAGTGCCCCATATGCACAAAATTTGTTGCGCTTCCAAAGAATTTGGTGATGACTGAACCTCACGAGATATTGACTAGTGATATGCAAGAGTTTCACCTTGATGTTACTCACTAGGTGGCGATACTACACAAATGGGTCCATAATGAGCACATGCCACCTCTGCATATAACTGTTGCCTAACACTTCAGCTGTCGAGCTATTGGCCCAAACGTGCATTATGGGGGGGTGAGGGGGGCACTAGCATGAAGAGAGGGATGAGGGACAGCACTGCCACTGCTGCTGATACTACTATTCCTACTACTACTTCCTACAACTACTGTTGTTACTATTAATATCACTACTACTGCTCTTACAACTACTGCTGTGGCTGCTATTATTACTTAGTAGTAGTAGTAGTATCTTGAAATTTGTATTTTACTATATATTTGTTGCTGTGATTATGATCTTTATAATTGCCATTAAGTATTTGTTAATTTGTTAAATTAATTTCACATAGCATTATTCCTGAAACAGTCCTGCCAATAATGTTATTAAAGTGAAAGACAGAGAAAGTAGTGTGTGTTCTGTAATTACCTGTCTTTCCTTCGCTGCCCAAAAGCACATCAAGCATTATGGAAGTGTTTCCATTTTCAGTCTTGGGTCTCCATAGCAACTAACCAGCGCGCTACACTTAAAAAATACAACAACAACAACAACAACAACAACAACAACAACAACAACAACAACAACAACAACAGCAAAACAATTTCCGCGTACACTGTGGCATCAGAAATGGAAAGAATGAAATAATCTTGACATTTAGCTTAAATAATGGTAATCAATATTGACTAATTGTTTAACTCAGTATAAGTCAAACATTTTATAAAAACTTTTCCTAACATTTTCCTAACACTATTACCGGTACATGTAATACGTCACGGCTTAACCCCGCTTTCTGTAATACACCTCCACGACTGCAGGGGGCGGGCTGCTACAGTAAGCGGCCCCTGCGCTGCCTGCACTGCTGAGGATGTGTCACTCAGACCGAGAGCAAAACAACAGCTTGGACTGATTTCTATCAGGCAGTTATTTCTTATACCTCCATATCAGTAGAATATTTTAATCTGGGTTACATTTTAAGGCAAACATACATTAACTTTTACGGCTGCGGCTCCTTGATGCCCCATTTTGGGGCAGATTAGCTGCAGGCTGAGCTTTGCCTCGCCGTAGGAGGATGTCCTGCTGTTTGCTGGACTTCTGTCGGGTCCAGGAGCTCAGACAGGTCCGGGAGTTCCTTTTCTCTAGCCAGAAATCTGCTACTGTCACGGACGAGAGTAAAGACCATGCAGGTGAGTCCGAAATAGCGTTGGCCAGTCTGTCTCTTCTGCTCCAGGTGTTTTTAGCGGACGCTAGTAAACTAAGCTAAGCTAACACTGTACTGATCTCTTTAGCTGTCAACAAACTGTTTTTGTTCGTATTACTTTATTAAGGCGAGAAAATAAGGGAAAGGTGACCAGACTGCTTGGCAAAATGACAACAGAGAAGTATGGTGTCAGTGTCTATAGTGTTAACAAGAATGTAGCTACAAGTAAATCAGCAGCTAAAGGTGTAGGATGAGTAAACTGGAAAGTCAATGAAAAACACCCTCCAAGGTTAGCTGTTTAAAAAATAATACGATTAGTGCCGTACAAGGCTGAATTTGGCTTGTTTTCCTATCTTTCCTATGTCAGCTTTTCGTTCCACCTTAAATTCTGCAGCTTCAGTCGGTTAGTAACTGGTGCAGCATTTAAGGTGGAAAGGAAATGGCCACCTTCAGGCTTGAACCTGGCTGGCACCATAAGCTCTGGTTATTGGCTTTGAATATGTTGTGATTTGGCTGAGAATCCCAGGTTGTGAAAGAGCTCTAAATTATATTGATAAATAATAATAATAATAATAATAGTAATAATAGTAATACTATTTGTATTTATATTGCACCTTTCTCAAACCCAAGAACACTTTACACAGCAAAATCAAAACCAAGCAATACATTGAAACAGTTAAGGCACAAAAGCAGTGACAAATAAACAGCCGAGTTAGGAAATCAAGACTGAGTAGCGGAATATCACAGGTTGAAAAGATGTGTTTTCAACGGAGTTTGATGAGCTGATCACCTACAGTAACAGTGTAGAATAGAAAAGCAGAAGAGTGAGAGTGCCCAGACCTGGTCTTCCATATGTGTCCTGGACAAGCTGGAAAACAACAGACCAAATGTCTAATGACATTTTCCTATTATCCTTCATGATGTAATTTACAGGCATGAATTTGAATATGTTGGGATCATACCCCATAGTCACAATATGCTACTATGGCTCCAACCCTGATCTAACACACTTGACCCTTGTAATATGTCTTTCGGAGGATATCTGAATATCAGAGCCAGGTTTGAGAAATCTGAACTCCCAGGGTGAGAGATCATGTTTCACAGTAGCCCCATGGGAAGTGCCCCTTTGTGTGTTTGTACTGTGTTTTGGGAGGTTTATTATAGTTATTGTGTTGGTATTCTTTTATGTATGTTACTGTGGAACTATTTTGGGGTATTTTGTGTTGTTTTTGTGGGTTTTGGGGTGAATGGCTCCGCTCACCATCGTCATGTGTGGTGACGTCGGTGAGTTCAGCCATACAGTCAGTTGGGTTGATGTTCTGTGGGTGCTGCTCTAGTTGGGGGCGCACTTGCATTACCAGTTCTTTTCAGAGCATATTAAAGCGACAGGCCAATTTTTATGCCCAATTTGAGAATAAAAACCTTGGTGTCAGACTCCATTTTTTCCCTCAATGATTATCCAAGTCGGAAAATTGTCGCAATATAGTTCAAGCCCAGCTATAGCTAATAGTGCAAGTACATCAGATGTATAAACAATGCAGCAAAAATAAAATTATATGGGAATATAGAGTCACAATATGGGTTGATGTGTTGGTCAACAGATTGTTGGAGTTCACTGTTCTTGTGAGCGTGAAAGAGAGTTGGTTTAATCAGTTCAATATGGAAAACCAAGTAACAGTGAGGTGTGCTCCAAACGTAGCTTAATGTAGGAGATGCAGGAGCAGATTATTGTTGTTTCGGTGACATTTATTGGCCACTGCTATTGCTTATCAGCCTAATAATAGGGGTGTATCAGTGCATTGGGATATTGCAATATTAATAAATTAGACTGTATGGATCGTGGGCTTGTGGCAATGCATTATAGAGAATAAGCATTTTATTAATTGCATCTCTTGAAGGGGTTGAAGAAAAATCAGGTGTGTATGAGCAGACACAATGCAAATGCACTATGCAGGTTGTGCTTCCAAGCCACGACTGAAAACCTCTGTACCATCCAACCCGAAAGAATAGATGATGTGTTCTCTGCTGCACTCCGCTACCCTGCAGTGACAGTGTGAAGGAGGGAGCGATCTGTGCGTTTGCCCTTTACTGAATGAGTCATCCTGCTGGAATACATTACACTCTGACGAAGGGAGAGGAAAAGTGAAAGAGAGAGGGAGAAAGGGCGTGTGAAGGCTCAGAAATGGTTTAGATTGAACATGGACTAGGGCTGTGCATGCAGGTGCAGGTTTGGATAAAAACATGCATGTCGGGTTTGGGTCGGGTTCAGACAGACAGATATAAATGCATGTCGGGTTTGGGTCGGGTTCAGACAGACAGATATAAATGCATGTTGGGTTCGGGTTGTCTGTTTCGGACAGAAATAAGAGGCTCGAACAGCACTCTAGTGAGCACATGTGACGGGTTAAATGCAGAGCTCTCATTTTGTTGTGGTGCACTGAGTGTGCTCCCAATGACAATGGTGTATTCATAATGACATAGTCCATTTTTTTAAAAAATGTCATAACACAGGCCACACCTTGCCCTCATCATGCTCAGCCACCTGGATCCCGCAAGTCAAATATTCTTCTTCTCAGTGGTGGACTGTTAGAACTGCAGAGTCTCTTGCAGAGACCCACCATATTCAAAAAGGATCTTGGTCAATAACGTCCCAAACTATTATATACAGTTAATAATATCACAAACTGCGGACTAGCAGCTGACTAGCAGATTAGGTTTACTGGAGTGTGGGACAGAAATCCTCTGTAGACTGAAAGCTCTCTGTACATCTCTCTGGATACATGTCTGCCAAATGCTGTGAATGTAAATATAATGTAATCTTATATTTTGTAGTTTTGTAATCTCATCAAGGCAATCTGTTGTGGCACTGTTTTGGAAAAGCGCGGAAGTCCTCAAATATCTACTGCGCACACATAAAACTGGATTTGCATTTGTGAGTGTAAATGTGGTGCTGTTGGGCACTGTTGTCCCACAATGCTGTGTGGAACAGAAGGGGAGGAGCCACACATGGTGGACTGCAAGGTGAGGCTAGTCTGAATGACCCATTTTTTTATTCATTTGTGCCAAAAAAAAAAAAAAACCTCTCTTCTATAGCAGTTCTACCGTAGTCACATGCTGGTGTGATGTACATTCACATAGTAACAATCCATCACGTGTGATGTGTTGAATCATTTCCAGAAGATTCGAATAGAATAATAGGATCATTACATCAAAAACGTACTGCCATGTTCAGAGCACACAAACGAACATTTGGAGGAAAACAGAAGCTGACAGACTGACAGTGAGAGCTGCTGCTGTTTCACGCTGTTCAGAGCCGAACGGCTCAGGGGGAGAAAGAGGTTCTGAGCCGGAGAGAAAAACTCTCCAAGGACACAGCATGTGTCTCACACACTTCATAAGGCCCGTCCACCCCCACCCAGCCTTCCTCACATTCTCTCTCTGTCTCTGTCTCTCGCTCTCTGTCTGTGTCTCTGTCTCTGTCTCTCCCTCTCTCTCTCTCTCTCTCTCTCTCTCTCTCTCTTCTCTCATCTTTTTCCCCTTATCCATTTACTCTTATTACATGTTGAATGACGTAAATATTGTTTTAATTATAAATTATTTCTATTCTCTCTCTCTCTGTCTCTCTCTCTCTCTCTCTCTCTCTCTCTCTCTATAGAGAACGAGTTAACCTGGGATGACTCAGACTGGGGCTCGTGGGAGACGTCAGAAACCAAAGAGGATGGAGCCACGGTCTGTGTTCTGTCTTATCCTTATTAATTTATAGATTTCCAGAGATCCTTATCTTCCAATTTAAATGTTCTATTGAATTTTAGCTTTTTGTTCATTTTCTGTAGGAATACATAAACAAACATGCACAGCCAGGTAGCAGCTAGGGATTAAGTGACTTGCCCAAGGACACTTCAGCTGTGGAGGTGGGTGGGGGGGAAAGTGCTGTTTGCACACTCACTGGCATCAAAAGTTCTCTGCCAGCCTCAGTGATCAAACCATGTATTTGTAGCCCTTTTATCTTTGAGGAGGATTAAAAAGAAACTAGTAGTAGTAATATTTTTCTTAATGTATCGTACAAAGGGTTTATAATGGGGGTGGGTACAAGTAGGTGGCCTGTTGGTTCTTGGGTCCATAATATATATAAGAATAGAATAAATAAGTGAGCGATTTTATAATTCCTGTAACTTATTTGAAATTATTCTCAATGTATTCTTGTTTCTGTCTGTATTTGTATGGGTTTGTGTGCAGGCTGCAGATGATGTGCAGCAGGGCTCCCCCTGGCTGCAGGACTGTGTTCTTTCACTCTCTCCCTGCTCAGATCTACTGGTCATCGCTAGAGAGCATAAGGCCGCCTTTCTCTCTGGTGAGTGATGTGAAAATAGAGTCGGGTTGCGGGATTTACATTCTGACGGCCACATCAAAAGCACTGACAGGTGAAGCTCCTGTCAAGGGATGGGAGATATTAGGCAGGAAGTGAACAGTCAGATATTGAAATCGATTTGTCAGAAGCAGGAAAAAATGTTATGCTTGATGTTGAAGTGCTGGAATTTAAAGACCAGGAAATCAGGGAAAGTTTCAGTGAAGAAAAAACAGAGGCTTAGTGCCAGAACGTTCAAAATTTTCTCAGTGCAAACCAAAAACTGTATTTTCTTGGCACGTACCACAAAACTGCAATTTTAAAATATAAAGAAAAAGTTTATTTTCTCATTTTGGTGTTGATCTGTATAATAAACCGGATAATGTATTGCGAGTTGGCCATAATGGAAAAATATAATCCCGACGAGGAGGAATTACGGAATTTATTTTTCCATGATGACCATTTCACAATTTATCATCCCTTGCTTAATACAGAAAGATCATATATGAAAGGGAAGAAACCTATCATTCTTGGCTGAATGTAGCCATCACTTTTGAAAAGCAAGCACCTCTTCCTCAATAATTGATCTTTAATTGCACAAATAAACAAAAATGTGAAAATAGTGTCAAATGTGATTTGATCACATGTTCATATACTGTAGACTGAATGATTACTCTTGATTTGCAGCTAAATGGCAGACGGATGACTCCGGGAGAGAGGAGATGACCCTGGCTGTGTCCTGGAGCGGCACACTGAGCTCAGAAGACGGGTGAGGAAGGAGCATGGGGTGGGATGAGAATGGAGGTCACTTGTACATTTGAAAATGTGATGTACAACAGAATAAAAGAGATTAAATGAAAGAAGTGATAAAAGAAAAATTCATGCTATGAAATGACAAGAACTTGAACACACTCTACACTAAAATATGCGATAATGAAGCACAGCACACTGCAGGCTGACACACAGTCAGGTGTAATCAATGAAAGGAAGAGGAGTGAAGTGAAGGCAGCAGGATGGAACAAGGTCATTCTTAGTCCTGTCTTGTCTGGAGTGTCTCAGGTTTCCCAAAGTTAGTATCTGCCAAAAACGATCCAAGGTGGTTATTTGGGGATGGTTTTATAGACACCCAAGGCTCATTGATGCATGTGGAGAGAGAAGACTAGCCCATCTGTTCTGATCTCGCACAAGAGTTACTGTGGTTTTAAAAATGAATGCAGACTCTCATGGAAATGGGTCTGAACACAGTACTCCACCATCAGAGCCGTTTCAGCAGCATGAGGGGGATCTACACAATATTCGTCAGGTGGTGTTATTGTAATGGCTGATCAAAATACATTGGGTGTGAACTGTTTTGCTGTTTACTGATATGTAAACAAAGTATTCAAATGTTGTACACAGAATTTACCACACCTAACAAATCTAGCAATCAGAAACAAAAAGCATAAGACACCCATGCCCATCACTGATGCATCATGGATGAAACACATAGAAACTGTGCAGGACTATGGTTTTCCTGTTAGGATCAATTTATAGAGCAATGGGCTTCAGTTGATTAGTGGTGCTGAAGACATCTCTGTCTGTCTTTCTCTACAGGGAGTGTGTGAGTAGTGTTATCTGCATCCCACTGGCCAGCCAGAAAAGGTGAGATCACACACACACACGCACACATAAACACACACACTTTTAAAAGACAACAGCTATACCACCCCCAAATCTGAACTTGTGTTTTTTGTCTGTATGCCTTTAGAAGTTCCACAGGGCGTCCAGACTGGACCTGCATTGTAGTTGGGTTCAGCTCAGGATATGTTCGCTTCTACACAGAGGTACTGTCACTTTTTTCCTAAAATACATGCTTGATTTAGTTAAGTACAGATCATTTAGCATTAGAGCTACTTAGCCGTTTCTTCAACTTTCACATTGTCCTCTGTGTGTGTAGAACGGTGTTCTCCTCTTGGCTCAACTTCTGAATGAAGATCCTGTTCTTAGGCTGAAGTGTCGAACATATGAGATCCCTCGCCACCCTGGCGTTACTGAGCAGGTATTTCCATACATAAGAACACACACACACACACACATACATCAGCAAAGCTTCCAGGCGGCCCATCCATCTTGGTTTGGTTTTGCCTCCACTGACCATCACCACATGTTCATCTGCTGCCTACACCTCAAACAATAGAACTCATAAACAATTATAACAACTCAGCATCTCAACCTTCACTAACTATTATCCAGTGTCGACCAGAGGAGGATGGGTTCTCCTACTGAGCTTTGGTTCCTCCAGTGGTTTCTTCCTCTCAGGGAGTTTTTCCTTGCCTCCATCTCCTTGGCTCATTAGGGGCTCGGACCTGGTCCTTGTAAAGCTGCTTTGTGACAACATCTGTTGTAAAAAGTGTTATAGAAATAAAACTAAATTGAATTGAATACTGCAATCACCTTTGCTGAGCAACTAAGCACAAACACTAACATGATCATGCAAACTGGGTGTGTATTGTTAAGATTCCAGATTTTGAAAAGTAGCCCTTTTTCTCAAAGTGATGGACTAACTGAAGTGCGTGTCTCACAGCATGAGGAACTCAGCATCCTGTACCCAACAGCTCTGGTCACCATTGATGGTTTCAGCCTCTTCCAGTCTCTGCGTGCCTGCAGAAACCAGGTTGCCAGAGGTAGGCATGTGTGTTTATAAAGATACTAATAGTTAAGGAAGAGGACGTTAACAATAAGTCACATGAATGAGAAGTGATATGAGTTTGTTTTATTGTTAAATTAACAGCTGTTTATGAGCAAGGCAATTGAGCACTGTAGATAAATAACCTCTGTTTTAATGGCAATATTTGTGTTTCTGTGCTGGACAAAAGAAATGTCCATAAAGGACCCAGGTACTTGGTAGAAATAGACACACATTCCTGTCCATCTTTTACCATTGTAGATGTGTAGCTTTAGTCATACTCATTTTTTAGTAACTGTTATGTAACTGCTTTTAGCAAATATTTACTCTGTAGATCAGCATCCTGTTTCACAAAAGCAAGGTTTCTGTTAGCAGGGATTAAAGTTCTTAGCCACTACTACAGATTTTTTGCGGGTTTTGTCCTGCTTTCAAAGTAAAAGCCCTAAACAGGGTTCGTACAGGTCATTGGATCTTGAGAAATTGAGAAAAGTAAAGGTCTTGAAAATGTAAATTAGCATAAATTTAAATCAGTAAATGAAAGTTTTTTTAATATGCATTCGAGGTACGTAAGCATGCTGATTTTGAAAATTTAGAATTTTATTGGGGCTACTTTTAAAATAAGACTTCTCCTATAATGGCTTTATAAATGGTTTAAAACTGGATAATTTTTTTGTGTTTATGGCCTAATTAATAACAATAAACAAACTAATTGTATGTACAAAAATTTGTGGGGAAAAATAGGAGTACCATTGTTAACACACAAAGTGGACCACAACAAAAGGCATTTAACCATCCACACATGAAGTAGCGAGCAGCTATCAACAGCACCTGGGATAATGTAGTGGAACGGTACCTTGTTCAGAGGTACCTCTGTGGAACCTGGTCTGGGACATGAATCTGCAGCCTTCTGATTTCTGAAGGGTCACTAGGCTCCACTGCCTAAAAGCAGCGATTCTGTATGAGGAGATTAGGTAATGAATGTCAAAGGGCAAATAGAAGAAACAGAAAAAACAGAACTGTTGTTGGGGTTCTGCTAATAAAAATCTTGCTTTATTCTATAGAAAACTCCAATCCAATCCTAATCCTCTCAGGTTTGCCTGCACTGTGTTCACAAATACACTAGTAAAATGTGTGCATACGTATTTCAAATTTAGGCCACTGCCTGTTGGATCCTTTTATCTCTGCCGTCTTCATTTTCCTTTTTTTGTGCACCTGTAGCTGCTGCTGCAGGAAGTGATGCTGTGCAGCCTCCACCGCTTGCCTATAAGAAGTGGGGACTGCAGGATATGGACGTCATTATAGACCACAGCAGCGTGGGTGAGCAGAAAACGTGGCACCTAAAACATATTCCCTTCTTTGAGCTTTGACTGAAACTATCACTTTATTTTTACTCCATAATGTGTTTAGCGTACCCTCATTTACGGTGCGAGGAGATTAAAAAAACATAAGTAATCTAAATGAAATAAACAAATAGAAGAAAATATAACAGGAAATCATGAAAAGAAAATAAACGATTTAAATGTTATTAAAAGAAGAGCAAATACATTGCATACATTTTTTAATTGATGAAATTGAAATAAAGTGAAAATAACTTCTAAAAGGATAAAATAGGAAAATGTATTGAAAATAATTCAAAATATTTGCCAGCTTAAATTGCATCAATTTGATTGGATAAAATAATAAAATACAAATGAAGCAGTAGAAAAATGAACATCAGATGAGACATTTACAGGTTGTGTAGAGGTGGCTAGACGCCAGCCTTTTTCAGTTCACTATTAGTCCCAGTACTGTAATACTGATAAATGCTTTGGTTATAAATAAAGACTGTTTACAGAAATTATTTATTGTTTTATTTTAAAGGGAAAAGTTACAAAGTGAAGTATATTCAACCCCAGATAAAAGGAAGGGACAGTCAGGGAGCAAATTGTGTAACTTAATTATTGAAACATACATTTCCATATTGTCAGGGTTGCCAATTCTCATGCATAACGCACATGCTGCTGACATGCGACATCTTCAGCAACAACAAATAGTTGGGATTTAATTGAATTCAGTTCTACTGTACTGAGCTGTGAGTGTGAACACACCAGGAGCAGTGTTGTTACAGCTGCAATGTCTGGGAATCATTTGGGGATTAAGTGTCCTTCTCACAGGTATTTCCACAAGGGAGGGGAGGACACATTTCTGTCCCTCTGCCCTCCCCACATTTTTCTGCTGGTTCAGGAAATCGAACCTATAGGTCACAAACTGCTCCAATGACATGGTGGAGAAGATGGTTTCTGTGTGGAACTGCCACTTGTGAAATTTTGTCCCAATGTTCGTCTTCAAAAAGCCAATGGGAGCAAATTCTCAAGTCGCACTTATACAATTTAAAATATAAACTTTTCATTCAACTCTGATTGGCCAGTGAAATCAACCTAAATCTTTTCCATACATCTAATATTTATCATTAAGATAAGAATCAGAAAAACTCCTGGTGGAAATCGCTTTTGCTGCGACTGCACATACAGACAGAGTAACAAAGTAAAAATAAGATAAAGTAGTTTAGAATAAAATAAGATAAAATAATTGCACATTATATCATGTAATAAGTTGATTAACATCTGTATTCTTGCACCATTAAACGATAGCAGGATCATATTGCACATACAATTATTGCACATATCTACACAATGAGAGGAGTCGTAGGTGAGACGTTAGAATATACAAGTGCAACAAGTGTAAGGAAGAAATACAGGGATCACTCTTTTATTCTCATGCTCTTCCTCTCTTTCTCTCTCTCTCTCTCTCTCGAACCGCAGGTGTCATGACGTTGAATGTGTTTGATCAAATGAAGAACGCCTCTATTCTTGGAGGCTTCCACGCCTCAGTGAAAGGCAGCCCTCCTGCCATGAGTCAGTATATAACAGTGGGAGGTGGACCTTTCACTGGGTTCTACTATGCTGTGGAGGTACAGCATCTTGGTTCTTCTCAGTCTTTGGATCTCTTGGTGTCTACCATTTACTCTCTGTGTGTCTACAAGGGGTGTAAATCTTTAATTTGTAGTTTTTATAATTTGTCTTTAAGCAGGACATTCATCTGAAGCATAAGGATGTGTATTAGTTTATCTTTTTTTTTCTTTTCTCAGGGCAGTTCCCAGCCTCTTCTCTCTCATGTGGCTCTTGCTGTGGCCAGCAAACTCACTTCAGCCCTGTTCAGTGCAGCCAGGTCTGTGAATAAGATTTATTACTCGTTTGTGTGTTTGAGGCTACATGCCATGTTGTGAAAGTGATTTATACTAGAGTGCTGTTCAGGCCTCCAAACCCGACCCACCTCCGACAGAGCAGTGAACGAACACGACCCAAACCCAACATGCATTTATTTTATTTTTTTGTCCGAACCCAATTGGAATTTTAATGTTTTGCCGAAACAGCCGCTGCTAACCGATTATAATGATACTCTCTTAGGTAAAGAAACAAAACAAACAAAAAACATGTTTATGTATCCTACCTTTATTAAACAACTGTTAAAGAATAGACATTTTCAATTATGCACAAGCACTGGTCACAAATGCGCACTGTACAAGAAGTAGCCATGTCATGGTCTATTGAAAATTAAATTCAGTTTTCCTTTGATGAATGGTTCTTCCAGTAGCTGAAGTTGCGTTCATTGTTAATGCTGCTGGCTGGAAAGGCAAGAATGCAGCGGACAAGGACACTTAGTTTCGGGCAATATTTTTTGTGTTGACATGACCCAACCCGACCGAAGTAACATTTCCAAATATTTGTCTGAACCCGCCATGCTCTGGTTTACAGCATAGGTGCTGAAAGCTGTGGTGGAGGTCTCAGCACCATGGACAGCGCCAGACCTTTATTTCTTATTGATTAAAGTGTGGATGTTTTTTTGCATTTTTAAGTTTTAAGTAGGACTTTTCCTGTCTGTCTGTCTCTTTCAGTGGATGGTTAGGGTGGAAGAATAAGAATGAGGAGGAGTCCACTCAGAAACAGAAGCCTAAAGTGGAGCCAGCCACACCCCTTCCTGTTCGGTAGGGCCCATTTCTTCCCTTTTTTATCTGCATTTTCTACCTGTTTCTTCAACCTTCTTCAACCATCATGGCTTTTGAAATATACACAGATCAGCCATAAAGTTAACACCACCTGGTTAATATTAACATTTTTACAAGAGGTCCTCTTTGGAATTGGATCATAGTGACTAGTCTTCACTCTACCATGCATATGAACCTAGGCTGTTCATTACCCTGTCAAAGACCCTTATGCTCATCCATTTTTTAAGATCTGACTGTTCACTTGCTGCCTAATGTATCTCTCCCCCTGACAAGTGTTACTGTAATAAATAAATACCTGTCAGTAATGTTAATGATATGGCTGATTGGTGGAAATGGAATTGCTAGGGTCTGAGCTCCATCTGCTGGAGAAACACTCAGGATTTCTGACATTATTTTTAAACAGTTTCATCACTGCAAATATGTCTTTAAGGGAGGCATTACTTGATTACTTGTTAACAAACCATGATGATCTATTTGTAGCCTTTTTCACAAACCTACACAGTGGTCAACTGAAAATTTGACCCTTGCTGATCAAATCTGTTAATATTTTGATGTGTTTACATTTGTCTTAGTTTTGGCCTGCCTGACTCTCGTCGTCATGGGGAGTCCATCTGCCTGTCGCCATGCAACACCATGGCAGGCGTGACGGACGACTTTGGCAGAGTGACACTACTGGATGTGGCACGTGGCATTGCCATCCGCATGTGGAAAGGTGAGGGGAGTTTTTTTTTTCACTCATTTTCACTCAATTAAATAGAAAAAATTCTGTTATTCAGATAATTGTGTGTGTCCGTGTGTGTGCGTGTGTGTGCCATGTTTGAATATGCTTGTGTGTGTAGGTTACCGCGATGCCCAGCTGGGTTGGGTACAGGTGTCTGAAGCTCGGGGTGAGCGGGAGATAGCTACTTCTCCCTCCATGCCCTGCAGGCATGCACAGTTCCTGGTCATTTACGCCCCCCGAAGGGGCATCCTGGAAGTGTGGGGCACACAGCATGGGCCCAGAGTTGGGGCTTTTACTGTGGGCAAGCACTGCAGGTACACACAAACACTTGCACACACACATTTACTTATTTTGTCAATCATTCATTATAATAATGACTCTCCCTTGCTCTCACTCTCTCTCCCTCCCTCCCTGTCTTCTGCTGTCCTACAAGGTTGCTTTATCCAGGTTACAGGTTAATGGGGGTGAACAGTGTAACCAGTCAAGGTTGGCACCTACACACACAGCAAGTGTGTCTGTTTGACCCAGTAACTGGAGTCCTCCGTTCCATCTCTGTACCATTCCACCTGGCCCTTAGGTACACACATCGTATGCTCCTGTGTTGTCTGATTATTATTGTCACTGACTGGGATCAGTTGTGAGATAAAAATGTTGAAATTAAGTATAAGAAGTCTATAGTACTGAGAAAAACAAGCCGCTCTTTATAACATCCAAACCTGCTTTTCCACTATGGGAGGACTAGTTATATACTGTTTATACGATATGACATGATCTTGAAATATACACACCAAATCCAACACATTTTCCAGTGTCCCTGTTGTGTAATGTACATTGATCAGCCATAACATTAACACCACTGACAGGTAAAGGGAATCACATTGACTTTCTAGTTATTTCATTACAATGGCACATGTCAGGGGGTGGGACATATCAGACAGCAAGTAAACAGACAGTTCTTTGTCAAAAGCCTTATTGTGGTGACTACAGAACATCTCCAGAACAGCAGGTCTTGTGGAGTGTTCGAGATCTGCAGTAGTTAGTAACTATCAAAAGTGATCCAATGAAGGATCATGGGCACCCAGGGTTCATTGATGCAGGTGTGGATTGAAGGCTAGCCTGTCTGTTATGATCCCTGTTGTTCAGGAGCATGAGGGGGGACCTTCACAGTATAAGGCAGATGATTATAATGTTATGGATGATTGGTGTATGTACTGGCTTTTATTCTGAGAGGGTTTGCATAGCCAGTCT
Source organism: Lepidarchus adonis (assembly GCA_037576955.1). NCBI lineage: Eukaryota > Metazoa > Chordata > Actinopteri > Characiformes > Lepidarchidae > Lepidarchus > Lepidarchus adonis. The sequence goes on from JBBIGC010027497.1 coordinate 23,596, forward strand.
AATGTGCATTGTCTCCTGCTTTGTTCCAGTGATAAGAAAAGCGAACGAGCCAAAGACATGCACTTACTGAAGAGACTGACCTCTTTGCTGAGGAGCAAGGAGCTTGACCCATGTGAGGCTAAGTGATACAATATAGAGCAATACAGTTTGATTCACACATTTAATGCAGGACTATCATTGATATTTGTGCATTTCTGACTTTGATTGACAGCCCTTCTAGAAAGTGAGGCACAGAGTATTCTGCTGGAGATCAAACACCCTGCCATTAAAAAACAGGTCTGACACACATATACACAGTCTTTAGAACATTTGTCAAATGTAAATAGATCTAGATATCAGTTCTTTTATCCTGCAAATGACAATAATGTGTCTTCAGGCTTTGGAGTCTCTGCTGACCAATAAGAATGCTCCAGTCTCATGCTTGACCAACATTACTCAAGCTTTGTTGGCCAGCTTAAAAGACCAAGGTGAAGCATTTACACTGTTTGTGCTCTGACATTGTTCAGTGTTTAGATTTTTTGATTAATTGTGTGATGTGTTTATCTCTTCCAGACCCAGAGGCTGTAGATGAGACTTTGCTGCAGTTGTGTTCTTCTCAGCTCAAACTGTTGCAGCTCTACTCCGATGTTCAGCTCCTGCACTCACCTGATAGCTCACCTACTGAGACTGAATCTGTGAGATTTCAACACACACACATACACTTATGCAAATACAATAGAAGGAATTTCATTGATTTATCTGCATTTCTATATAAGCTACTGGCTAAACGTTTTATAACATTTATTCTGATTTTACTGGTAATTTTAAGCAGTTTGATTATAGGCAATAACCTAAAATTGTACAAGTGGTTACAATAAATAAATGATTTATAAATAAAAGTTCAGGTCACCATATAATGTATATTTCATAGACAACAGGCTATTCCCCAAGCAGTAAGAACAGGACGGGTTTAGGTGACCCTATATACCCTGTATGATCCAATATTGAGTAGGGCAGGTTAATAATAAAAATCGAATCATGCAGAGCTTGAGAACTGGTGCTCTTGCACATTTAATATAGCATTCAAGCGTCAAGTGTAGAAAAAAAATTGTTTTGGTGAAAAGGATCAATTTAAAGAACATTTAAATTGCATTCAGAATGCTTATAAAATTATATAATATTATCCTTTGCTCCCCACGTGCATCAGTGAAACTTGGTAACCCATGACCAACATGGGACCAACACTCACTACTGCAGACGTGGAGCACTCCCCAAGACTTGCTGTTCTGGAGATGCTCATCTAGCCATCACAATAAGATCCTTGTCAAAGTGGTTCAGATCCTTACACTCCTGCTTCTAGCACAAGAACTGACTGTTCAATTGCTGTGTAATATATCCCACCCCCTGCCCGGTGTCATTGTAATAAAGATACTCTGTGTTATTCACTTTACCCTTCAGCGTTAATGATATGGCTGAATGGTGGATATACAGGAAGGCAAACTAACCACAAAAATGGCTCATAAACTATCTTTGAGTTAAGAGAAAATACATTTTTGTTTTTCTTTTCTTTTCAATTCACTCAGTTAAAACCTCTTAGCTGTTCCTTTTCCTGCTAAATGCTACACTTTAAGGGACAAAGATCTGCTTTAAGCATTCCGTACTCATTAGTCAGTTGAATGTGTACACCACAGAGACTCTCAGCTGATAATCCTACTTGTCGTTTTCTCTCTGTTCTTCAGCTCTCTGTGCCTGGTATTGAGGAGGATTTGGCTCGAGTAGGACCAATCCTGCGGCACTACTCTGAGCTGAACTCCCGGCCCTCCGTCTCATTTGCTCAGGACCCGGGAGGGCCACTGCCTGTCAGAGCCTTTTTATCCCAGCTGGTGTGTGAGGGTGGGGAGCTGCGTGTGGTCAGAGGTCCCGACACAGACTGGACACACCTCGGTCAGAAATTAGTTCCATTTCTGTATTCTTATAAGTTCATAAGTTTGTCTCTAGATGTGGACGCAACCTGTTTGGAGAAAAACAAATGAATATATTCTGTACATGAACAAATAAAAAATGTTTCCATACAGTAGTTGAACAGATATACAGTTTCTTTCGTTTGGAAATGAAACAATAATTGGGGTTAAACCACAGCCAGCTTCATTGTAATATTAAAAACACACCTAGTTTTATGTGTAGTGTCTGTCTTGGTGGACAAATTGGATAAATGAATCACAGAAAATTCACACAGATGTCTTAGTCAAATGTTTTTCTCGTGCTCTGAACTGCCTCGTTACTGCCCCCACAGGTGAACACATTACATTACTGGTGAGGTCAATAATGAGGCATTCCAGACTGTAAACACACAACAATACAGTCTGGACCAATGCGAATAACAAACGAACACAGTGACAGAACCTGCTACTGGTCGTTGCATGAACTTATGCCCATGTGTATTTTTCAACGTCACATTCAAGTCACTACAGAATGCATAGGTTGCTCAGAGCGCATTCATTTATCCAAAAATTTAAAGCCTGTGTGGACAAAGCCTTACATTATCTTAAACTTCTGTTAATCCTATGTGACTGATTTGATCCAGTAGTCATTATTTAGTGTAAGCGCTGATTGTGTCACTGCCCAGTTGTATATGTATGTAATTACCCTGATCAGCCATAACATTAAAACCACCGGCCTAATATTGTGTAGGTCCCCATTATGTTCCCAAAACAGCTCTGAATGTGGTGCATTGTGTTTCCTGGCCCTTTCTATCAGAGCCAGCATCAACATTTTAAACCACAGTGGCTCTTCTTTGTGATCTGACCAGGCAGGTGAGTCTCTCTACTCTCTACATGCTTCAATGAGCCTTAGGTAACCGATGACCCTGTCCCTGATTCACCTGATGTCTTTCTTTGAATCACTTGTGGTTGGTGTTAATTACTGCACACCTTTGGATATGGGGAGTGGAGGCTGGCCTGTCTGGTCTGATCCCAAAGAGGAGCTCCTGTAGTACAAAATGTTAATGCTGACTCTGATAGGAAGGTTTCAGAACACACAGTGCATTACAGTTAGATTTGTTTTGGCTGCATGAAGGGGACCTATACAATATTAGACAGGGGGCTGATCAGTGAATGTTAGAATGTCTAACCTTGTTAGTCATAAGTACCTATACTACTAGTCTGCATGTGTAATTTGTGGTTGTTTTGTGTATTTCAGGTAGTTTTCTGTTCTGGGGTTGTCTTTCTGGCCAGAGTCCATTGGAGCGAGTGTGCGAGACCTTACAGCAAAGTGGCATCAGCCCCCAGCAACTGCTGGTGAGAATGGCAGAGAAAAGGGAGGGAAACCAGTGTGAGCAGGGGAAATGAGTGGTAGATGTTTAGAAGAAAATTATTTTTAATAGTAATAATCCTAGTTATTGTTGCTGTTTACAGTTTTGTTTGCCTAATATGTTTAATATATTGAATGTTTGTTTGGCAGTCTTTGTTGTTGATGGTGTGGCTGAACAGAGAGAAGGATATTTTAAAGAGAGCAGATGCCATCAGGAACTTGCATACACTCCTTAACACACTCGGTTCTATGAAAGGTGTGTCTGTGTGTTCCTTTTTATGTTAAGTTATGTTGATTTTTGAGATACAGTATGAAATGTCTCTCTACATTCTTCTGCCTTTTCCCTGTCTTGCTACTGTGTGTGTTTGTTAGGAGCGGTGGATGAGTCTTGGGATGTGCAGTGTGTATCACCATGGTGGCAGCAGGTGCGTAATGCCTGTGTTCAGTCAGAGAGTGCTGGCGCCGCCCTGCTGGCCGCACTGGTCGCTCACCAGGCTGCAAAGACCTCCATCACCAGTTTGGCTGAGAGCAAGGTAATAATTTGTGTGTGCATTTGTGTAAAAGTGTGCTCTCTCGTTCCGCTCTGCATCTCTCTCTCTCTCTCTCTCTCTCTCTCTCTCTCTCTCTCTCTCTCTCTCTCTCTCTCTCTCTCTCTCTC
>JBBIGC010027498.1:0-12367 GCA_037576955.1 Lepidarchus adonis
GAGGGGGGGGTATCTCTCTCTCTCTCTCTCTCTCTCTCTCTCTCTCTCTCTCTCTCTCTCTCTCTCTCTCTCTCTCTAATACTCTCAGAATGCAATTAAGTTCTCTGCTGATTCAAAACTTCACAATTTCACAGTAATGCTATTTTTAATATTATTTTACATTATTAAGCGCTTGTGTAAATGTATGAAAAATTATTCTGCTTTCAAAATAATTACCTCAGAATGACCGTCCCCATCCAGGTGCTCACAGGGCACATGGCAGAGAAATGCCCAAGACAGGTCACCAGACCAGAACATGCACACTGCACACAGAAAGGTCCACTGCCTGGGAACTGAACCCAGAACCTTCACACTGTGAAATGACTGCACTACTCACTGAACTGCCGTCCTGTTCTGTAACACATTGTTGAGTCCTTAGGAAAGTCTAAAAATGATACAAACATTTCCAAATTGCATTGATTTATTTGTACCTTGTTTGTTAAAGAAATGCTTGGGCATTAACTTGGACTTTATATCCCCATGTGCTCATTATGTTACATGATTTGTAACTGACTAACTAACTGATGTTCAGTTCAGCTCTGGAAAACAATGAGACCACGTCAGTTTCATCAGTTTCTCTGGTTTTGCTAAGTGTAGCTCTGTGTTTGAGGAACATAAACCACTGACAACATGTCCTCAGAATTTCACATGAAAGTAATGCGCTTCAAGCTTTTAATTGCAGAAATAAACGGATCAATATAACAAAAAGATCACGTGTTTTCAGACCTTGAAAAATACAAATCAATATAAAATTCAGTATTAAATAACACAATACTAATGACTAAACTTTTGAACAGAATTTCTGTCAATTTCTTTCATTCAGACTGGTCGTACGGCAAGAAGGAAAAGATGTTTTTTATATATTTCCTATATTTTATATATATATATATGTTTTACTTTAAATTTTTAAAATCAAAATTTAGTTCAGATGATCACCTAATCAGATTAAATATCAGATTTTCTTGTGTTGGAAATCCACCACAGACACTGGAACGAAATGCTGTAATTACAGATGCTGATAAAATAATATAAAACAGAAGTGGTCTCATGTTTTATTTCAGAGCTGTATATTGATTGCTGGATACAGTACGAGGGTTAGGATGCACATAAAAACTAAACTGAGGAGCTACTTTACACATACACACATCTTGTATTACTGTGTGTAAAAACATCCCATCAGCTTGAAATCCTGAGATTTCAAGATTTTAAGGTTATTTATTTGACCAATGCCCAATTATGCAAAAGAAAAGAAATATAAATAAAGAACATTAATTCTAAAGTGATATAAATGTCCACCTATCAGAAAATAGACTATTATGTGCAAATAGAACGACCATGAACAGTAAAGTGTAAAGTGACGTTGCCGAGTGCAGTAGCAGGTTTTTAACAGACAAGTAGTATGTGTGTGTTATTATCAAGCTGTCTAATTAAAATAGATCAGTTTAAATGCAGTGGGGGAGTGTTCTGTTTAAGAAGTTAGACAAAAGCTCTGATGGGACGTCCTGATTAAGGAATCTTATAGCCTGAAGATAGAGTCTCTTCGTTTTGACCTCAAGACTCCAGAAGCAGAGTGAGTGTCTCTGATGATCCCAGAGGCTCTGGTCCTGCATCACTTGGACCAACATACAGCAGATGTTAGAGCAGCCAGAACGACCTTGTGCAGTATTCTGCTGTTCTGATTACTCTACGTGGGATTTAACAATCCCAGACACAGCTGTTTCCAAAGCAGGAGGTGATGTTCTGTGTCAGGACACTTTCCACAGCCCTTAGGATTATTTGCGAGACTCCAGATTTCCTCAGCTATCTCAGGTGGTAGAGATGCTGCCATGTTGGACAGGCAGATCCGATCAGATCCTCAGAGATGTGGGCACCCAGGTATTTGAAGCATTTAGCTTTAGCTGCCATCTCATCCACTAGTAGAACTAATGTTCTACTAGTAGTAGAGGCCATTCTCCTGATACCAAGTTCTCCACCTCCTTCCTGCAGGGAGACTCATCATCATATCTGTAAATGAAGATCAGCACCTCCGTGTTATCAGCCAGTTTCAAAATGGAGTTGGAACTGTGTGTCAAAGCAGAGAAGAGGACTGAGGACACATCATTGGTATATTGACTATAGTAAAGGGCTGAGGATAGGCTACACTGTGAGAAAAGTGAAAGTGACTATTTGTTATTGTGAACACATCTCATCACATAAAGTGCACTAAGAAATGTGACTTTTGGCTCTTTGACCCTAGGTTTAAGGATCTTGCCCTTGCCACTGAGGCTCCCTTGTTCAAGGTACTATCCTGCTACACTGCTACTCACTGCTTTTGATAGCAGTTTGTGTGTGGATAAGAGGTCACATTTCAAATCAAAACACACGTCCAGTGTCTGCACACTCTCTTGGAGTAGCTGACTGCTGCATTGCACTGGAGAAGTTGTAGTCTTATGGAGACCAGACTATAAATCAAATATGTCATATCATATATCACATATCATATCTTAGAATATGGTGATGCATATAGTGTAGAGGTGACAATAAAGTTCACTTTGACTTTAGCGTTGACAGCCAAAATATTTCTGTTGGTCAGCACAGCAGTGATTCATCCCTTTCAACTGAAGAATGAAATGACGTTGTTATTTTTCAATTCAAACTTTTATGCTTTTCGTTGCATTAATCTCAACTCAACAGCTTATTCACAAATATAATCACAACAGAGAAATCACTAAATTTGAGGTACAATAATACGTGGACAGCAGTACTGAAGAAAATAATTGCATAAAATGTTTAATTTTACCCAAACAATTCAAAGATGACCAAAAGATATGCTTCTTTATTGTGTTAATTGAAGGAACCATGAATGGCAGCATGTAATGTGACATACTGAAGCAGAGCATGGTCCCCTCCTCTTGGAAACTGGGCCTCAGGGCAGTATTCCAACTTGAATATGACCACAAACACACCTCCATGACTGACCACTGCTTTGCTAAACTGAGGGGAAAAGTGCTGGACTGGCCATTTGTGGGGCATCCACCAGCTCCATGATGTCATCATAGAGGAGTGTAAGAGGATTCCAGTGGGAACCTGTGAAGCTCTAGTGAACTCCATGCCCAAGAGAATTAAGGCAGTGCTGGAAAATAATGTTCGACACACAAACATTTTTACTTAGGGGGTGTACTCACATTTGTTGCCAGCTGTTTAGACGCTAATGGTTGTGTGTTGAGTTAATTTTGAGGGGACAGCAAATTTACATTCTTATACAAGCTGTACACTGACTACTTTACATTGAATCAAAGTGTCATTCTTCAGTGTTGTCCCATTGAAAAATAATAACATATTAGCAAAAATGGAAATGGTGTACTTATTTTTCGGAGATATTGTACATACACACCAAATTACAAAACAATGTTTAGGCAGTATGGTCGTTGTTGATATTAGATAATACCTGTAAAAACCCAGACACTATAGATTTGACTGGGAGTGTCTAGACTTAAACACACGCACGTGTATTACAGCCATTACCTTCTCTAGTACAGATAAAAACACAACACAAAGTACAAGGAATAAAAAACTCCTTTTATTGCACATGCAATATCTAAAGGACCTGGAGTTTTCAATGAAGCTTGATCTTCAGTTTAATTCCAGCTGCATTATTTGCTACAACAGCTGGAAAGACATCATTGTTGGATTTTAAGATTGAAAGATTATTGTTATATGTTTAAAGTTGAAACCACGGCAATTCACACTTTGAACCCAGTGAGAGATTGTCCCTTGAAGTCACGTTGCAGTAATAAGGTTGTAAAGAGGACTGTAAAATCACAGTTAACCATACAGAATATAACAAAGTTAATGAGCTACTATTAAGTTCCAGTCATCTATATAAGGGAAGAACCTTTACAGTCGTAGTACAACAGAAAACACCAACAGGGCAGTGCACAGAGAGCAGTTTTTAGGTAAGCAAATTCTAGGATAACTTTCTTTCTCTTTCTTGTATTCATAGAAATTACATTACTATGGGTTGAAAGTATTTATTTATTTAGGGTAGGATTTCTGAATACTGTAATTATAGGAACCTACACTTTCCCTTGCCCAAGCACATCAATCTTAACTCAACGGTTTATTCACAAACACATCAGAGCAAAAAAGACACCTTTGTTATTTTGAGTGTATTATTGTAAAAAAATGACCTGTAATAATCATCATCTGTAAGTTTTAATGTATGTTTATTAACAAGTCTCTCTCTCTCTCTCAGGTAATAATTATGAGGACACATTTCTTGCTGTTTCTGAGCCTTGCAGGTACAGTCTAAATGCTTAACGATTCCAATAGGCATTTATAAAGTTTGTTATCTATGAATGACATAGCTTCATTTATTAAACTTAGTTTATTATTAATATCAGGACAACATATGAGCTGACAGCAAACACTTAACATACTGAGGTTTGGTCCCGGAGACTAGTCCTAACGGTCCCACGATGTTAAACTCATTTCAACCTGAGCGATCTACTTATTTCTGATAATGCAGTTTACAATGGCATTGATAGCCTGCAAGCTCCAAACCATGTGAGCACCACTGCAGTGGCACCCACAGAGCAGAAGGGGGTTAGATGTCTTGCTTAAGGGCACTTCAGAATGCTGGCTGATTCTGAGAATTAAACCAGTGACCCTGTCACAGACCCACTTCTCTAACCATTTGGCCCCAACATCCCCCTGGGGAGTCCCACTAAGAAACACCCAAGAAACCACTCCCTCAGTTGAGAAATCTTATTTGGAAATAATGGGCTGAATTTGGTAAAGGGTAGGAGAAAGCGTCATGCTGCTAAAGGAGGAGCTTGGTTTTAATTGCTTTTCACTAGAGCAAAATCAGTATCAGAATCAGAATCTCTTTACTGTCATTGTAGCAGCTGTACAACGCAATTAAGGTGCAGTTTTCTCAGTGCAAGAGTAGAAAGTATTGTGACGGAGCTGGGGATTGGTCGGCAAGGGTTGTATTGTGAATTTATTGTGTGTATTCATGGGTTATTTAGTGTGGGACTGATTTGGTTTTGGGTTATTTTATGTGGTTTTTGGGAGTGGGTGGCTGAGCTACCATCTCCGTGTGTGGTGCGTTTGACTGTGACTTGGTAGTTCAGCCATCCATTCACATACTCTAATGTGGGTGTGTTTGTAGCTGTGCACTCTGGCAAACTCCAAAAAGAAGACGCCATTTCCCTTACAGCTCTTTTAAGAGCTAAAGAGCAGAATAAACCGCCATGGCTTGGCGTGTTTGAGAGTGCCATCTGGTGGTCTCATAAGTCTCCTTTCTTCATGCATTGCTACAGTATTTATAAAAATGTCAATTAAAAAAGTACAATTATGTCAGAAGACATTTAAACCTAGGGTTCTCCAGGATTAGGTCAACTGCTTCAGGGTTACTTGAGGTCTGAGTGGGAATAATTATTGTAATAATCTTAGTATTGTATAAATTATTTGAACTTGGATTATTGGATTATTAATTATTTTGTCCTGCAGTGGTTGTTGGTCTCCCGGTGCAAGACTGGGTGCCAGTGGAGAGCTTGGGAAAAGCTCAGAGGGAGCAAAATCCTCTGCTGGCAGATCTTCTGCCTGAGCAGGGCCATGTGATACTAGAAGACCCAAAACCTGTTGCAATAAAAAAGTCACAGGAGAAACAGGCTAAACTACAGACCGTGCAAAAAGCAAAAATCCTAGTGGAAGACGTCCCTTTGGTCAAAAAAGATGAGGAAGAAGCAAATGAAATTATGAAGGGAACAAAACTCAAGGAAGAACCTGTTTTGGAGGAACTAAGGGATCAAAAGGAGGTGCCAACAGAGCAGGTTGAAAACACTCCTCTGTTAAATGTGATGCCTGAAACAGCTGAGGAGGATCTGTTAGCAGAGAAGCCAGTGATTGAGCAAGAGACTGTTCCAGAAGCTGAACTCTTTCAGAGGAACCTCAACGATTTGATGGAAGAGGAAAGCAATGTCATTCAGGAAGATGCACTAACTGAAGCAGAAGAGCCAATGATGAGTCTGGAAAATGTTCAGAAGGGACAGGAAGTCCTTGATACAAACCTAGAAGCTGAGGAAGACGAGACGTTTGTAGGAGAGGAGAGGAAAGTCCTACAGGAAGAGGCACTAATGGAAGCAGAAGAGCAAGTCTTGGGGTTGGAACCTGTTCCAAAAGGGTATGACATGAATGCTAATGAATTTGTAGAGGACGAATTGATAGAACCTGGAGAGATGTTAGGGGAAGAGGAGAGGAATGCCATGCGGGAAGAGGCATTACTAGAGGCTAGTTATATTCCAGAGGAGGTGCCAGTGATGGAACTGGACCCTCAGAGAGCAGAGATATCTGCTATGCTGGATGAGGCTCCAATGGGTTCTAGCTATCAAATGGCTGAGGATCTACAGCTGCAAATAGAACCTTCACAAGAATTTCTAATGCAAGAGTATCTACAGAAAGACGAAGAAAAAATGATGGACTACCAAACAGGTGAGGAAGAGCTAATGATGAATGAGAAATTAAGAAAAGACGAGAGACAAGCTACTGAGGTGGAACCAGTTGAGGAGGAACCATCTAACTACAGTAAGTGTTAAAACACTGCAAATAAAGGTCAAACAGTTAGAATGATCACATTCATGTGCATAAATGTAATGTTTTTTTATTAAAAGATTATGATTTACTGAGTCTTCTGAAATATGTCCACAGGGTGGCAGACTTGTTATGGTGTAGCCATTAATGGTAAATGTTACGAGTTCTTCAAGGGTCCCAAGAGAGCAGCTGATGCAGAGGTACCAGAGGATGCTTTACATTCTTGAGTTTGGCTTGGTGTAACATTGTCTGTCTTCCAGTGTTAATGTTTTATCTGAAACAAATAGAACAAGAATCAGAAAAAACTCGTTGTAGATGAGAACTCTAAGTCTTTTTTCAGGTTTATCTGAGGTTTATCAGCATTTGTGGTACAAGTGATCAGATCTGATTTGTATGGTCAGACTGTAGTCACATATCTATGTTGGTTGCTGATTAGGTAGAGGATGGAAAGGTTGTCACATTTATAATCCTAGATCATAATGTTTACTGCAAATGAACAACAAGTAGTTTTCAGAAAAAAACAATAACAGAATTTGTTTTACAAAAGGCTTCAGAATAGGACGACCTGGTTAGCCAGTAACATTAGCAAGCAGGCTAACAAACTCTATATTTATATTCATAAACAGGCTTAGGTTTATAAGAATAATTTGAAATTCACCTTCAAATGTACTGGAGGGAGATAAATCTGAAAAAAGAAAAGAACATGGTGGAATTTTACAATTCACACAACATAAAATCAACAAAAAACTTGGATGCATGGATGCATTTATACATTGGTTAACAAGAAAAAAAATCTAAAAAAAATAAGTAAATAAGTAAATAAATAAATACATAAATAAATAAAAATTAAAAGTATCAGACTAGGCTGAAGTATCAGGGAGAGAAGAAATATATTTCATTCATTTATTATTTATTTATTATTTTTGTTGTAAAAATATATAGAATGTATAATGATATCATTGTTTACTAATACTATTCATGTTAGAGAAGAAGAAAGCTGGGGGAGCCTTTGCAGAATTTATGTTTGTGAATAAAATTTTGTATACAAAGCCTGAGGTCAAAGCTTCATTCTATTCAATTTTTATTATTATAGTTTAATAGATGAACAATTTCTGATTCATGTTGAAATGTTGCCTGTGTTTATCAGTTCTTCTGCCAGAGCTACTTCCCTAAAGGACATTTAGCTTCTGTGACGAGCAGCTACATTCATAACCACATGATGGAGCTCATGGATAAAAATGGTGGTCGAACACGTACCTATATCGGAGGACTGAGATACCTGGATGTGTGTATATCTGTTTGCAAATGTGATTGGAGTGTTTTGCATATATTGTAGTTTTAATCGTTTTAGTCAAATATGACAATACACATATTAATTTTTCTTTGTTATATGTTCTCAGACTGGACGTTTCATATGGCTGGATGGGGAGCAGTGGGGATATAATGACTGGTTACCTGGGGAGCCTAATAACAATGCTGGAGTGGAAGACTGTGTGGAGTTAATGAGTAAGCGCTAAATTGAAACATTTACAGCACGATTACAATGACAGCAGTGTCTAAATGTTCATGTTACTATAAAACTTATTAAAAATAGCCCACATACAGTATTTGCAAGTATGCAGTGTCATCATCATTGTGATGTTTTCTTACAGGTAATGGGAAGTTCAATGACATGCCATGCTGGGATTTGCGAGCCTTCATCTGCTCCTATCCCTATTAAGGATCCACTGAGCTTCTATCAAATGCTCATTCAGATTATTGCTTGAAAATATTTTGTTTTCATCCCAGATCTGTAATAAATTTAAGGGGGTGATTTAATTATTTTTATTGAAGCAACCAAATTGGTTATTTATTTTTTTCATTTGTCTTATTTAACCTGAAGCTTAAAGCTGTGCTAGAAACATGTTTGAAACAAATATAAAATGTTTGAAGAAAAAGTCTGCCAGTGTTCCTCATATCTTAGTGTCTCCACATATATTTGTACATATACTCACATTAGACAAGTGCTGTAATTTTATACATACAAAAACTATGACATGTTGGCTGTGAAGTCCTGGTCTTTATTCTTCACAGTAGCACGACAGTTTCTTATGCAGTTCCTTCTGAGGGCTCCAAGGTCATGCGTATACAGCAATGGCTTCCAGCCTTGAACTACATAGAGTAAAATTTCTCCAGATTCCCTGAATCATTTTACATTATAATTTATTTTTGACTATGAAAAACCTCAATTCAACCTAATCTTATGTTAAAAAATCCATCATGAAGTCTGGCACAAAGTTTAGCATTAAGCGGTGAGCCATGACCCTTCTTTGCTTGCTGAGGCTAAGCCTTTGGCGATTGCTCCTTTTGCACCCACTCATGAGCCCCTCAACTGTTAACAGCTTATCTGAAACATTATGGAATAACAGTGTAACTTGAATATTCTATAAACTTTTCACTTCTAATTTGCTTAATGCCAACTTTTGAAAAAATGTCTTGCAGACATCAAATTCAAACTTTTTGGCATTTACAATATACATTCAAGGGAAGACACTGAAAATCTTTTTAACCTTTAGCAATTAAATAATAATTTGCATTTATTGCATTTTTTAAAATCCCAACTTTTTAAGAAATGGGGTAATGAGTAGCTAGCTCTACTGTTCAGACCACAAATGTTGAAAATTGGTAGTAATAATAATACTAATAATACTAATAATAATAATAATAATACATAATAACAACGTCAATAAAAAGTATAATATTAATAATAATTATTATTATTAATAATAAGAGACATGGCTTGGCTGTTATATAATTATGGTGATACTGCATACAAAACAGCTTCTCTAATTTCACACTCAGACTCAGATATTTAGGTATTTTTTAATGCAGAAATTTAGTGCATTCTAAAGAGTTAAACTTTCTAGTGGCACTGTATATCAGGTTGAGCGGTTTGAAAGAGCAGACAGGTTAAAAGCAATGACATAATAGAAGAGGACTTTTATCTAGATCATGACAGAATACGTATTCTTGGCAGCAAATTATTTTTGCAGTATATTCTAGGAAAATGGTATTTTACTATATCTTCTTGATCCCCGTTTCTTGGTGCTGATCCAGAGGTTGTGTCTAGCTTAGTTGCTCCAAATAGGAGAGTGCAATAGTTTTTAGACAAAGCATCACAGAGGCTTTAGTCAGACACTGGTTCTGTGGAAGTTGCTTTCAACGCTCTGAGCCGTGCACTTTCCGTACCCTCACCCAGCCAGGAATTCCAGGAATCCCCCTTTTCTCAATGTCATCTGTGGGATAAAGGGAGTGCCACTTGGTCTGAGAGTAGTGTTTGTTCTGAAGCCAGCAGCCTCCCATGATGATCATCAGATTTCAGACCTTGGACCACAGTCATCCATTAAAAACCTCTGTTACTAGAAAAATGGATCAAGTTGAAATGCTTTGGGGAGATGTGTGTGTGTGGGTGTGTGTGTTAGTGGGTGTGTTGTAGTATTGCAAGGATGGACAGCAATTTTTTAGGCCTCAGACTGACGATAGAGTTTAAGTAAGTAAGTAAGTAAGTAAGTAAATCTTTATTTATATAGCATTTTTCAAGATATAAATCACAAAGTGCTTTACATGAATATTAAAAAAATATTAAAACAATAATAATAATAATAAAAACAATAACCGATAGCACACAACATTAAAAAGCCATATTTTGTGAGTTTTAAGACCTTTTTTTTTTTTTTTTAAAGTGTCTAGAGCTTTAAAGTTTAGTATGTAGTGCCTCATCACAATACAGCATGAGATTAACAAAGGTTGGAAATTTGGAAAATTAATACTTTAATGCCTTTTAACATTTGTCTTGTCTTAGTAGTACTCTCTGTACTCTAAAGCCGAGTACAGATAAAGTATCGTGAGTAATCATTCTTGCCCTGTTGCGGAGCAAATGGCAGTAACTACTGTAGCTGTATCCTCTTGAATCATTATCATAATTTTAGTTAAAGCACAGTTCATGTCCAATTCAAAAAGTCTGAGACACCCAAGACAGAACCATAAAATATATTTAAGCTTTAAAATGTTACATTTTTTCGTTTATTGTTGTTTATCTCTTTGGTAAAAGAATACAGAACAACACACGTCTGTTGTGTTACACTCTTAGCAGCATCGGATCCCATTTAAAGCAGCAACTGGAAAAAAGAAAAAAAAAAATTTAAAATGTACAAAAAAAAAAATTAAAAGACTTATTCAAAAGACGAGCAGGTGGGAACACACTGACAGGCACAATGACATTTTTTTTTATTTGTTCATTCCTCTATTATTATTATTTCTCTAGTATTAATGTTTAGAAAACACTGTATTTACAACTGCACAGGCTCTTCATGACAACAGATATATATTTATATCTGCTTTAATAAAGGCAACAGTTATGACAACTGCCGCTTGTTAGAATAAGCCTTTAAGTCAGTGGTTATGAAAGGCACACGCATCAAGAATGTTGCCCGTTTTAGAAAATAACAGATAATTTACTTGTTTTCTCAGATGCCTTGAACATTTTCACAATGCAGCATTACTTTATTATAAATCATTATTTCTAATGTGCTGGTACCAAGGCTGAGAGTATTTGTGTGTATATTGCACTTCGTTATAGTGGCTTTATCATGATTTTGTCATACCTCTTCAAATTAGCATATTTGTCTATAGCATCTTTCATCAGAGACACTTATTGAAGGCTTATAAAGAGGAGTTATTGTAGATCCATCCAGCTCTGTACTCTACTGCTGCAGATTAATGCATCTGGCTCTGCACACGGCTTCTGCTAGTGATGTGACATCACTGCTTTGTTCAGCAATCAGTAAGGCATCCACTTGTGAGTTCCTGCTTTTGTGCGCTAATTGAGTCCTGAGAGGGAAGGCTAATGACAAGTAAATGCTTTGTCCCTTGTGCTGGAGTCAGTTTTCTATTCTGCAGCAGCAGCTGTTTATGAACCGAGTGTCAGTTTTACAGAGAAGGTGAACCAAAGCTAATCCGGTTATTTTAAACACAAATTAACAACTATTTCTGTTTCTCTCTCGCTCTCTCTTTCATACACACACAAAGTATACAATGGAAAATTCAGAAATACAGAAAATAGTACATGAATGCAGGTACATTCCAACCTCATTAGCTCGTCCATATTGGTCCAGGCCCTAAATTTGGCGAGAGGCGGGGTTGGCGAGCTATGGAGGGAAAAATGCACACACCTCACACTTTGCACATTGTGGCGAGGGCGAGAGGTGAGGTTGGCAACTTAACGAGGTAAGAGAACATGAAAGGAAACCTGTCCGGCAGCTTTTCAGAAAGTACACTTTTATAGTCAGCTGGCACAGAAATAACATCTTGTAACTGAATTGAGTTCAAGTTGTTTGAGAGTTTTCTTGCCTGTAGTGTCAAATCTCTCACAATATTTCAGCAGACTCATGCCTTTTTTTCTGGAACCTTTAATTTTCTTTAAATCTTAGCATGATGGCATTACCCACAAAGAGCACTAGACCGGAACTGCCAGGTTCCAGAGTAGGAAGGTCTAGTTTTATGGATTTATGAATACATGGTAAACATAAAGTTGCACTTACTTTTTCCAAGTGATCTGTTTTCATTTTAATGACTCAACTTAGGTGTGTACTCACTTTTTTTGCCAGTGGTTTAAACATTAATGGCTGTGTGTTATTTTGATATTATATACAGGTCCTTCTCAAAAAATTAGCATATTGTGATAAAGTTCATTATTTTCTGCAATGTACTGATAAAC
>JBBIGC010027538.1:0-12365 GCA_037576955.1 Lepidarchus adonis
GTAGTACGTCTGGTGACTGGTGGCAGTTGTAGTACGTCTGGTGACTGGTGGCAGTTGTAGTACGTCTGGTGACTGGTGGCAGTTGTAGTACGTCTGGTGACTGGTGGCAGTTGTAGTACGTCTGGTGACTGGTACAGTTGTAATACGTCTGGTGACTGGTGGCAGTTGTAGTACGTCTGGTGACTGGTGGCAGTTGTAGTACGTCTGTTGACTGGTGGCAGTTGTAGTACGTCTGTTGACTGGTGGCAGTTGTAGTAGGTCTGGTGACTGGTGGGAAGTCCAGTAGCAGGTGAAGCCAGGTGTACTTGTTAAAATGTAACTGGACTGGTTATATTACAGTCATACATTATGGATGGGCACCATAACAGGGAAATATTTCCTATCACATTACAGTATACCGTACTTTAAAAATATTTGGAATCTCTTGCCATGTTAATGACTTTTTTTACAAATGGCAGTTGGGTGTAGAATGTGAATAATATTTCATGCACTACTGATTCTAGATAGCAATCATTGTGTGTGTCTGCGCATAATTTATGTCTTTAATATATTAATTTAGTTATTTATCATAAGATTTTTGAGATTTCCTAACTTCCTCTCTGGGATTGGTCCGGACACCGTCTCTGTCCAAGATCATCAGGGAGTCTTGCGCACCCATGACCCTGTTGTCAGTTCTCCAGTTGTTCATCCATGGGACACGTTTGGTAGGTACTCATCACTGCATACTGGGAACACCAAAGTTGCTCAGATCCTTAAGCTTGGCCATTTTCCCTGCTTCCAACACATTAACTTCCAGAACTGACTGTTCATCTGCTAGCTAATCTACACCACCCACTGTAATGAGATAATCAATGTTATTCACTTCACCTGTCAGCAGTTTTGAATGTTGTGGCTAATTGGTGGATTTTCTTCTAATCTTCAAATTTACTGTGCAGTAGAAATGAAAAGGAGAAATGGAAGTGGTTAATGAACATCATAGCCATACTCTGGGAAAATTAGAGAAGGTTATTCTCTCAAAAGGGATTGCTAATGAATGCAACAGATTAATATATGCTGAAGCTTCGTGGTGCTCAAGTGATGTGTCCCACTGGAATGAGGGCTCAGTCCCTGAGGCTTCTGACAGAAAAACTAGCTCTCGCTGAGCAGAATCCCCCTCCTCTCTCCTGCTAAGCTATGTACCAGCCAAGCTGCCAAGCTTTTCAACAGTATTTTACATGTGTCTGTAGAAAGTGTGTTCCGTCTCTTTCCTTTCTGGACTGATGGAGTTGGTAAGTTACTATAGCAGTGTGAACTGGTAAAGTAGAAAGATACAAAATAAAAATAAAAACTACAAAATGTAAGAATAAACTCTAAAATAATCTTCCAAAAATTCATGTACACTTTTAGTTTCTGTGAGGGTCTGTCATGTCTGCAAAACCTTGTCACAAATTAATTTATCAATGGATTAAAATCAGGGTTTAACACCAGTAATTATCACATTTCTTTTACTAAAAAATCCCTGTAACATTGCACAACAAACAAAAAGGAAAAACATGTTCAATTTCTCCTGCTTAACACTAAAAAGCTACTTAAACCTGCTTATAGAAATAGTGAAATAAAATACCTCAGTGTTTAAAAATGCAGATATGACAAAAGGCATTTCATCAAAATCTTCATTTTATGTTAGAGCACATTAAGAGCTTATTAACATTGATCATAGTTTTTATGTTTGTTTGTTTGTTTTACATTTCAGAACACAGTGTAGAAATACTTTTGTTTTAAAATTTGCATTCAGGAATCTCTAGTTTTATGTGTCACACAAAATGTTCATTTTGTTATGTTAACCATGTTGTACATGTCACTGAAAATGAATAGTTGCAGTTACTAGTTACTTCTTGCAAAATGTATTAAATTACTCTAATTATTAATCATTTTTGCATAAAAATGAAATTGTAACTGGGAAAAGTCACATTTGCAGTACTTTAAAAGATTTGCTTCAATTACATTACTACAGAGTTTTATTTTAGTGTTGCTCTAGCAATGTGTAA
This sequence comes from Lepidarchus adonis, assembly GCA_037576955.1. Taxonomy (NCBI): domain Eukaryota; kingdom Metazoa; phylum Chordata; class Actinopteri; order Characiformes; family Lepidarchidae; genus Lepidarchus; species Lepidarchus adonis. The sequence continues at coordinate 2,028 of JBBIGC010027538.1, forward strand.
CCAATTATACCTTTGTACCCATTATTACTATTAACTGTAATTCAAATGTATTTGTTTCAGTTGCATAATAATACATCTAGCCTAAGGTTTACTTGTTTTCAACGATTATTACAAAACAAAAACAACAAAACAGGCTGTGACTGTCTGCCTCATATGTTTTTTCATGGTCCTGGGCTGCTGCACTGAATGTAATGAATGAAAGACACGTGTCATACAAAATAACATTCTCTGAGAGGACGAAACAAGCAAATAAATCAATAATGATGGCGGTGAGTTCACAACTCAATCCGGCTACAGAGAGAAAGAGAGTAATCTACAAAGTCCTCTCTACAAAGTGAAGGTGAATATATGTCATTGTGAACAGACCACAGCAGACAGTGCACTTAAACCTGCAACCGTCTGCTCTCAGGGGCAAAGGCCTAACCACTAGGCCACCACTGCACACACGCATTGATTTTGGTGAGTAAACTGTTCTTATCTGCAGAATGTGGACAAAGTAGATACAGTATGTGGAACCAAATGGTGTAATGGTGTTTTTTTAGAATGATGAGCCAATGTCATTTTTCTGCTATTTTGTCATCAATATTGTATATCAATATCTTCACAGTGAACACATGTAATGAGTCTATTTAAATTTCAGCAACTGTAATTGCATTATTTTAGTAAATTATTTGTGTGTTTACGTGTGTGTGTGTGTGTGTGTGTGTGTAGGCCATGACAACAGTCTACACAGAATACACATTAATAACTAAGTGATAATGCCATACAGCAAGAATTCTGAAGTCAGAGCACTTTTGAACAATTAACCCATTAAGTGTTGGTGCTGCCTGTCAATAAAATCTTCATAAATCTTAACTTTAATGCGCAATAGGAAGTGGATTTCTGTAGCTGTACTTTGAGCCTTGTTTTCTTGGAAAATTTTTAATAAATGATTCAGAACATTTATTGTTGTCTTGGACATTAGTATTGAACATTTAATAGAGTTACACTAAATTACAGAGATGTTCTAAACATCTAAAAACATCTAAACATGTTGGTAATTAAAACACTACAATTAAGGCTTTTTAGCAATGGCATTCAAACTGGTCCTTAGAGCCCACAGATGGTCCGCATGTTTGCTCCTTCTCTATGTGTTAAGAGCTTTTTTATCAAGCCAACACTGGACATATTGTATTGAACAGTATTTTGTTCAAATTCTAACCTCCTAATTTTGTACTCATCTTTGTAAGAGTGCATGCCAATAAGTTTCTTCTATTTCAGCTCTACTGGACCAATGTTCAGCACAGTATTGTTCAGTAAGTCTGTAGTTAATAAGTTAAATGAAAAGAACCAGCATCCAGGACTAGAATGAAAGACTCCTGAAAAGGCCACGTTAACCTGTTGCTTTTTTGTGACTTTGTTGCAATTCATTGGCCACAGTTTGAATTCTGTAAGCATCTTTCTTTTTGTTGCCATGATATGGTTGGAATGGTTCATCAGAAAGGATCTTGGAAACTCATTCAAAGTTGTATATTTTTCCTCTGAATTTATCTAAATCAACCATAAACTTCTGGAGCCCAGGACCACTTTCCCAGTCCATTAAGAGTCATTATGCAAGAGTTTTTGTTTCCATAGTCTAGAAACAACAACAATGTTATCACAGCGAGTCAAAGCTTGAAAACATCTGAAAACATTTATCCATCTTACGTATGAGAGCAGCTCATTAAAAGTAATGATTAAAAGCACAACAACAGCACATGTTTTTATTAACTGAGAAGTTGAATGAATACATCATCGTATTTGACCTTAAATGAACATATTATAATTGATTTGCCTGTGTGAGTTGATAGAAATTTAGCAGATTGTGTCATCATATTTCATACTGACTACAGAGCTCAGTATTGAATCGAATCGATTGCAAATATTAAAGTACAGAACATGATTGTATCATTGTCTAAAATACTCAATGTAGAAGTGAATCGAGAGGACATGTGATAATATTTATATTCTGTACTCTTTATCTTCTTTTAGAAAATCTGATGATATTTTCAGTCATGGTTATGTAGAAATATGTAACATTTTATAAGGTTCACAAACTTTCAAGCATGTTTAAATGATTATTTCTTTCTTACTTCTTGTATTTCAAAAATAATTACTGTTCTTATTGGTGATTCATTATGCATGCAATCACTATGCTTAGCCATCTGCTATAGGCTGTTTCATATGATGTTTCATATATTTTGGCCACTCTGCCCCAGATACTAAAAAAAAAATACAGCAAATACATATTTTTTGTCTTGTGTACGGTTCATCCTCTAGAATCTCTTTGCTGTTATGGCAATCATTGCCTCAAACTACAACTTCTCCTCCAAAACAAGTGCTGTGTTTGTCCTGTTAACACATCTGGAATCTAACCGAGATTAAAGTGAAGAGATTACTGAGAGCAGGTCAGAAACTTTGAGGAAAAGATGGTCTTCCTGTCATGGAATGCTGAATGCCATCGAGCTGTGCATTTCCTCACTTCAGGCCCCATTTATTATGCATGGAATAGTTCAATTCTAACAGTAGGAATGTAAGGATACAAGTAGTGTTTATTTACTGACTCTTTCTGAAGACCTAGTGCTCCACAAAATGTCATGTTTTCCTTTAAAAGACGTCAGTGTCAATATTTCTTAGACGCACACTTCATTTAGATTAAAAACGCCTGAGAAAATGGAAAGTCTGACCCCAAGTGGTGATATTTCAGCATTTTTCTTTTTTTATGGTGCACCAACGAATTCCCAACCAATCAATTCACAAATAATAACATCCAGATAAAAATGCAAGAATAGATAAACAATCTTTACAAGGATTATAGTGTTTTATCAGAAAATGTCCTGATACTCACTAAGTAGGCCTAGTAAATCAGCTGCTATAATAAGATTCTGCAGAGTACAATAAAAAAATATGGCATCATTTGGATTAGCGTGCATTGTTGGTCTCCTTGGCTCATGCAGATGGAAATACCACAACACTGAAATCGTCGGACCTCATCTAGAAAGCATGTCAGGGTTCACACACTATTGTGTGAATGGGGTGACCTCATGTAAACCATGTAAGAATGATGTCATTTCAATCAGGTGACATATGAACATTCAGATGCACTCAATTTAATACACACATGTACTGTACATGAGTGCACACACAAATACCAGCATATGAAAATCAATGAGCAAAGAGCAAAAATCCATTACCATAAAACTGAACCCTATGTAGCATATACAACACCAAAACAAACAGAAACATACAAGCACATGCTTTGGCTTGTACATTAAAACCAGTTACAAGCCAGAATACAAAACACGTAAGTAGTCACTTGCTCATCCAGTGTTTCTTCTGAAACATTTGCTGCAGTAACAGTAAGTAAGCAGTAGTAGTAAAGTTTATTCATAAAGTGCCTTTAACAGACAAACATCACAAAGCAGTAAAATACAAATGTTAAATTATAACACACTAAAATGAGAAAATCTGAAAAAGCAGGAAAATTATTATTTTTAAAAAAAATTATGTGAGAAAAATAAATTAATTAAAAGAATATGAAACAGAGAATAGAGATTTTTCAACTCTCTTCAAAAGCTTAAATAAAAACATCTTTAGTTCCTTTTAAAAAGACTTGACTATCATGCTGCTTGCCAAACTGTCAGGACAGGACAAATAAAAATAAATAAATAAATTAAATTAAATAATAAAAAAAAAATAATAAAAAAAAAAGACTTGACTGACTCAGCAGTGTGCAACGCCACCGGAAGACTGTCCTGAAGCTTTGGTGTGACAGACTGAAAAGCAAAATCCCAAAGTCCATGGAACAAATAAAAGGCCTAAGGGGCCAACTGATTATATGCCTCGGCATATATGTGATCTGTGACTAGATCAGGATAAAACTGTAGCAGCAGCGTTTTAAAAATAGACTGCAGCCGAGACAGGGAGGATTTGTTCAAGAAAGTGTACAGAGCATTACAGCAGTCAAAGCGTGAGGAAATAAAAGCCTGTACAAGCAACGCCAGTTCAGATTCTGATAAAACAGTCCTCAGTTTAGAAAGAACTCAGCAATTAACAGAGCTCACATATGCAAAAACAACCCCTAAGTTACGTAAGCTTGATTTGACAAATGTAAAGACAGAACCCAGCAAAAGACTAATCTCTGACTGGGAAGTAGGTGGAGTAATGACTAACATCTCAGTCTTTCTTGAGTTCAGCTGCAGGTAGTAATTGCAGAGCCAATTATTAATTCAAAAACCAACAGTCGACTAGAATGGACATTTTGTTAATCTGATTAGGTTTAAATGAGGCATAAAGTTGTACATCAACTGCATAAAAGTGGTACGAAAATTTTATAAAGATTTAACCATCTGAGACAGATTCTAAATATATAAAGAAAACAAAACTGGTCCAAGGACCGAGCCCTGTGGTACACCGCCTGTTAAAGATGTAATGGGCATTTAACATGTGTGGGCCTAAACCTTCAAAAGCTTGTAACAATAATGAAGTAGGCAGCAAATCAGACAGACATAATGAGGGTTTCATTATTTTAATCCGGGCCGATAGATTGGAAAGGGAGACAGGAGAAAATATAATAAAAGTCTCAGAGCATGAAAACATGCAGTTTAAAGATGAAGGAATTGGGATCATATTTGCCCTAACATGATTAATCCTATCAACAAAATGCTTAAGCGTATTATCACAATCATTATTTGAAGAAAATTTACCTGAGCAGGTGAGCCAATTTTATGAAACCGTAGAGTTTACCATATTATAGTAGAAATAAGATTAGTAAAAGAAGCAGATCTAGAGTCACTGACCATTAAATTAAATGAAAGAAGCAATTTCTTTTAGTACAAGCGATGAAATCACTGGCCTTCCACAAGCGCTCAGCTTTCCGACAGGAAAAGGAAAAATTCTGGCCAAAATGTCAGTACAAAGTCCATTAAAAAACTGTACTACTGACTCATTTTCCTCAGTAGTGTCAACATTAAAATAATAAATGAAAACTGATCACAGAGTCATTAATAATGTGAGCACGTCTAGTGTGGGCAGAAGGTGCCAACTCCTGATTAAAAACCAAATCAAAACAAATACATTAATGGTCACTCAGTTATATTACATAGTGTAAAGCCATTTATGGTCACACCATGTGAGAAAACCAAGTACAGCACATGCCCACCACTATGAGTAAAACCAGAGACATGTTGAATGAGATTCAATGAGTTCATAAATTCAGACGACGCACTGCATGATGTGTCATCTACATGAATATTAAAGTCGCCTAGAATCAGGACTCTTTCCAGCTTAATGATGAAGGATAGGAAATCTTGAAGTTCCATTAGATACAGTCAAGCTGCACCGATAGGTCGATAGATTAAAGCACAGTGTTGGCACGTCCAACTTGCGTGATCTGCAGTATGAAAGATGTGCAACTTCTTGCAGACTACAACCATTACTACGCCCGGAGAGCAGTCTTCAGGACACAGCTCCATCAGGTTCTGAACCACACGACCAGGTCTCAGTGAAGAACAGAAAACCCAGTCCACTGTCTAACTGGACATTTGTTCGTAATTTGTTCGTAATAGAGCAAGCATTGAGCAGTTTCAACTGGAGGGAGGATATGGAAGTGACATCCCCACCCCTGAGGAGCGAGGGATAGCAATCCCAGGTTCCTCCCCTTGCAACTCCCAAATTCTCGGGCATGGGGCAGCAGGAGCTTCTGGTAGAATGGGTCTCAGCAGCTTCTGCTCTTCTAGGGAGGGTTTGCAGTAGATGTCACATCATTTTTGTGAGGATTTGTTTGTGTTCAGCCACATTTCTCCAGAGATCACAGTTCCACTCCTCCTTCACCCACTGCTGGAGGACCTGGAATCCCTTTAGTTGAGGCCTGGCATTGGGCAAGGCTCATGCATGGCTGCTCCAGAGCTTCCCTTTCTTTTGGCAATGCTTTTCTAAGGAGATTAGCACAAGCTCTGTGTGCACAGTTGAACATACAATCACTGGCCACTTTATTAGGTACACCTAGCTAGTTCCATGTTGGAAACATTCCTTAGAGATTTTGGGCTGTATTGACATGATAGCATAACACAGTTGCTGCAGATTTGTTGGCTGTGCGTCCATGATGATTCCATTCCATCACATTCCAAACGTGATCTTGGATTGAGATCTGGTGACTGTGAAGGCCATTGCAGTACAGAGAACTCATTGTCATGTTCAAGAGAAGGCTGCTTTTACTTTTTGTTCTGTTCGAGTGTAGGGTTGTTTTCTCACATGACTGCACATACAGGCAGCAAATGAACTGTGAGCTGTGCTGGATGCAGGATGTAAGTGTGTGGATGTGAGTGAATTTTACTAGAGCCAAATAGTGATGACTAGACAACTGAGTCGGAGTTTCAAAACAGCAGGTCCTGTGGAATGTTCCAAGTATGAAGTTGTTAGTATTTCACCACTTTAGTTAATAAAATCCATATTAAAATGAATTGACAGCAGTGACTCTGATTCTCAGTGTTGCTCTGGCTGGTCTGCAATCACTCTTTCTCACTCTTCATGACAGGAGCCCACAGCCAATGTCTGTGTGTGTTTGCATGTGTGTGACTGGAGCTTCCACTCACCTCCAGTGGGACTCTTTTACAAACGCCATCACTCTTCAAAGCGTACAGAGGCGATCCACAGGCTCAAAACAATGATGTCTCATAATAATCCATCCATAAGGGACCAATGGGTGTGTGTTGTGCTCTAAAAGCTCCTCATCCTCAGTTCTTCCAGCATCCATCAGCATTCATGGAGCTTCATGATTGCACTGATTTGGCCCTAATGGCTTTGACTGCTAAATGAGGCCTGAAATGACTCCATGCCAATAAGTGATTGTAAGATATAACATGTGCAGCTCTGTGCTGGTGCCCTGGACAGATGAGATTATCAACAGGGTGTTTGTGGCTCATTTGTGAGATTAGAAAACAGCTTTCGACTGAGCAATGTAGCAAAAATGGCCAGTGAATATAAAAACTGTATAGATTGCATAGTAGCAAGTAGCTGATTTACCCTGTTGAGATATTCTCATCAGATGTTTTAAAAAGTGTATTTCTTGATTTTTCAGACAATTCTTTCCTAAATGTTTTATTTTTTTAAATGTTGAATGAAAATAAAGTCATCATAGTCATTACTGCCATGAAAGCATCAACCACTTTGTCCCATGCTGTTCACAATACATAACAATATGCATCAAATATGAACATTTCTTCAGATATTGTGATTTATGATTTTTTAATATATCAAATTCTGTGTTCACATACATTACAAATCCAGTGTTGATCATTACTTCATCCATTTGGGCAACAGCGATGTTCTACAATAGTCCCCTTTAGTAAATCTTTTAAAAATAGAACATGCAGTTAGTCAGTGTTGTGGAAGTGCTGATGATGAGTGTAATTTACCTTTACATGTGCAGTGCCAACAAAAAGTATGTGAAACTTTTGGAATTTCATGTTTTTCTGCATTAATTTGTCATAAAATGTGAACAGATCGTTATTTAAGACAAGGGTATTGATAAACATAATGTGCCTAAAATAATAACACAAAATATACGATCTGTGTCTTTATTGAGAACAAAAAAACTTAAATTGCTGGTGGGAAAAGTATGTGAACCCTTGGAATTAATACTTGGTTGACCACCCCTTAGCAGCAATAACCAGGTGCATCCGACCTGCACATCGCTCAGGAGGAATCGTAGCTCATTCTTCCTGGCAAAACTGCTCATATTCTTTGGTTTTGTCATGCGTAGTCAAGTCATTCCATAGCATCTCTATTGGTTTGAGGTCTGGGCTCTGACTTGGCCACTGCAAAAGGTGGATTTTGTTTTTCTGAAGCCGTTCTGTTGTGAACTTGCTCCAGTGATTTCAGTCATTGTCCTGTTGCATCGCTCAACATCTAAAGAGTTTCAGCTGATGAACAGACATTCTGACATTTTCCTGAAGAGATTTTTGATACAGCCCATGGTGCAGCACCGCAGGCCAAATCGTTGATGTTTTTTTCACCATACCTTACAGTTGGGATGATGTTTTCATGATGATATGCAGTGCCTTTTTTACAATATGTGTAGTGCTGGATGTTCTTCCAAAAAAGGTTCAAAACATTTTGCTAGTACCCGCTGTGTCAACATGCTCTTCTGCAAATTTCAGGTGTGCAGCAGTGTCCTTTTCATTAAGCAGCTGCTTCCTTTGTGGTGTCCTGCCATAGACTTTGATAAATCTTTAGCTGTCACTCTGGGTTGTTCCTTTACCTCATTGATGAGAATTTGTTGTGATCTTGGGGTCATTTTAACTGGACGCCCACTTCTTGGTAGAGTAGCCACAGTCCCAACGTGTCTCCATTTGTAGATGGTTTGCTGTAGACTGGTGAATGTACAGCCTTTGAAATCACTGTGTCCTTTCAGCTTAATGTAAATCAACAATTCTAGATCACAGATCCTCTGAAAGCTTATTTTGTCTGGAGGAGTGGCTCACATAAGTGTATTCTTCTTGTCGGAGCAAATTTAAAACATTTGAGTGGTTTTTATCAGTCAAAGTAGCTCTATTCCCCACCTCCAAACTCATTTTCTTAACAATCCTGACTCTTTTTATGAGCTTTTTATTAACTCATTAACTCAAGGGCTCACATACTATGTCCAGTAGCAACATGAGTTATTTATGGTTGTTCACAATACAGACATAAAATATCAGATTTTTATTTTATTACTTTAGACACATTATGTTTTTAATACATTTGACTTGCAGAAATCCATTAAATTCCAAAAGGTTCACATACTTTTTCTTGCCATTGTATATGTATTTATTTGGCTGATGCTTTTGTCCAGAGTGACTTCCAGGGTACAGGAACAAGCAAGCATTTAAATTTAATGTGATATAACATTGTCATATTGCCTCTAGTAGCTCAAGGTGTAATGTTTATCTCCGCTTCTTTATTTAAAGTGAGCTTATACCAGCTCTTATTGTCAAAATAAAAGCATTAACTTAAAATTAATAATGTATTTAATGTGCATTAATTTATATATTACTTCATTTTGTTTAAATTTGAAAATATTTATTTGTTAGCACAACTTAAAAGTTTAAAGCCAGTGTCATTTCTGACTCAGTATTGTCTTCCTCTCTTCCTTAATAGTCAGATTTGAATCTGTGTGTTAAACCAAGTGCTCAAAATCATAAGACAAAAATCCATTTTTTTACATGTGTTTTACAGTACTTTACAAACACAGATACAGTACATGATTTATTAAAATTACAAACACAAACTTAATAGGAACATCCAGTAATACAGTTTTATATTGGTCACGTCTCTACATATGCAAAATGGTGAAGTTACCAGCTTTTATTAATGACTTTCATTGGCTGATTAATTGCTGATTAGCCTGAAACAAGATCAATAAGAATTCCCTTAGATAATGAATCATACTTAAATAAATAAATAAATAAATAAATAAATAAATAAATAAATAAATAAATATGTATGTAAATGAATAAATAAATAAATGTCAGATATTTTTTATATTATAAAATAAAAAGTGTAAAAAAAATTGGGGGAGATCATTGAAAGTGGTTTAAGACCAGGACTAAGTTGTGTGTCTGGGTAGAACAGGCCCTTAAAAAAAGCCTCTATCCACCATTGTGCAGTTGCATGTTGATGTGTTCTATTCTTCAGAGCGACTAATGAATAATACATTTGAATGTCACTGCTGTTACAATGATGTACACAAGATGTATTTGCCAATCTATCTATATCCCCGTCACCCCCAGTGTGAGCACTGCCATCATTTCAGCTCTTCTGATGAAGCACTAAGCTCTGTGGTCTCCTGCAAACACAGACACATCATTAGCCCTGAAGTGAATGGTGATGGGTTAGCAGCAGACGCACACGGGTCTTGGGATAAACTGGCATGAAGCGAGGAATAGAGCACTGATTGGGTTAAAAGAGAAACAGTGTATGAGAGTCCAAGAGCAGCGTCTGCAGCTGTGTGATTCCTCTCTGAGATGGAACAAACCCCAGCACTGATGTGTGGGGAGTGTGTGTGTATGTGTTGATGTGTGGCTTACCTCCAGCTTCTCCGTTTCAGGCTTCGCTGGAAGAGACTTTTGTGGTGTGTGAAAGGCCTGAGGCAAGAGGTAAATGATTCATTAGGAAAGTGCAGTTGGTATTACAGAGCATCAAAAGCATACTCACTCTCTCTCTCTCTCTCTCTCTCTCTCTCTCTCTCTCTCTCTCCCTCTCTCTCTCTCCCTCTCTCTCTTTCTCTCTCTCTCTCTTTCTCTCTCTCTCTCTCCCTCTCTCTCCCTCTCTCTCTCTCTC
>JBBIGC010027549.1:0-12365 GCA_037576955.1 Lepidarchus adonis
ACACACACACACACACACACACACACACACACACACACACACACACACACACACACACACACACACAGATCCAAATCCAGCAGCAACTTTAAATGTCTATCAGTACCAGTGAGACCACCATGTAGACTAGTCTCAGGGCTTATGTAACATGATCCATGATGTGAGTTCCCCTGAATGCTGCCTCACCATGACCCTCTCATAGCCCTCTGCTTAAATGTTTATACAGTAACATAATTTTAAATGAACTCCAGTCACTCAGTCATGAGTGTTTTATCTGCCCATAACTAGCCATTGGAGACTGTAAAAATGTCTTTAATTACCTCTGTAACCTCGGCATTTGTCTGTATTAGTGACTAATTTTGGCTTTTACAATGGCTGTGCCCATTTAAAGAAAAAAAAGCCTGATTTTGCTTCTCATTTAATAAGAACTTCCTTCCACTATCTCTCTCGCTCTCTTTCTCGAAGTCACTGTAGTAAGCTGGTTCGGTTTCCTGTTTCTGGTAACTATAAAAACAGCAGCCCTGGGCCAGCTGGGTTTCTGTGCACAGACAGATGGGTGGCCTCTTTAACCTTCACTCCTAATTTTGTCTTGAATGCCAGTCAGTAGTGATATACAGTACTGCATACTGCAAATTGAACACAGTTTAAATCTAATCTAAACCCTTATCCCAAATGCAGTCAAGCAGGGGGTCACTTAGAGACTCAGCCAACTAACATACTAGAGGGGGAAGAATGAAATGATTTCAGTGTAGCTATTGTAACATTGTTCAATGCAAAATTATATGGATGCAAAGATGCAAAGTATCAACATTTAACTTATATGAATGTGTATTTTTAAAAATGTGTTTAATATGCTCTGATAGGTTTCTTTCTTCATTCCTGTCTTGTGCAAAAATTAGAGACAAGATGGTTGCAGAGACTATTATACATAATGTGACCATTACCACATTAAAACATGCCCCTCAAATTTATTAGCAAAATAGGCTTCACTCTAAACTGACTGCAGTGTAGGGATGTGCGGCATGTAAGATGTAAATGAGCAGACACATTTCCTAAACGGGAATTCCTTTGGGGATTTCCAAGTAATTAAAGTGTTTTCCCCACAAATTATCATTATGCTAACTAGATGCCTAAACCACATCAAGCAATACAAACTACAGACACTGAAGTGCCTTGGCTGAGCAACTATATTTGAGGCAAGGGGAAAATTGTACACATTTGCTTGTTGGCCAAACAATTACTCTGTGTATCATTCATACAGTATATGGGTTCATCAGCTGATGTGACCACAGCTTTGGGGAAACAAAGGGGCTCACTCCTCACTTTAGTTTTGTTTTTGAGACTTCTAATACAAAACTGCAAAGAGTTAATGTACCTAAAGGGGGCCCAGAAGTTTGCACATGCTTCATTTTTTCTTCCCTTTTCCTTTCAGTATATAAAAAAAGAAAATTGTGCACTCTTGTAGAAAAGTGTTTATGTTCCATGCAGATCTTGTATTCGCTTATTTTCACTTTAAAAGAGCAAGTAACTTATGTTTTGAGCACAGTTGTACATAATATACTAATGTGAACATTATGACTCTTTAATGAAGAGCCTAAACATAATGCATTGAACTGACTTGATATAAACGCACATAAATATGTGAATATGTTTCACCAACAAAGTAATTAATAAAGTTAATTAAACTGTTGATATGTCTTAATTCTTTCTTAATTTATATAAAAATAATATACACATTTATATCAAATCAACTCAATGCATAATTTTAATTTTTTTTCCCCTTACCATGGCACTTTATGCTATTAATCATAATTAAGTGTGCAATTATGTTCAAACACATCCCTCAACACAGGATCACTGGGTGATGTAAAACTGACCCAATGAAATATGTTTCAGAAATCAGCCAGCGAGACCAGGTCGGTTAGTGGTTCTTGGCTGAGATCTTCCGCTCCTGTCATTCTCCAATTGCTGTTAATGGCAGTAATTGCAACCCATCCAGCTGGCATCACCAAACCCCTCAACAGATGTATGTTCTTACACAGGCTGGGCTGGTTCTGCACAAGCCAAATGCTTACGTCTTCCAGTGACACAATTGAAGGGGGTACAGAGTTCTAAAAAACTGACCACAAACAATTACTGACACTAAAAAACTAAAAATGACAATGTGGGAGAGAGAACGTATTGTCTTAATTTCCTAAAAGTTGGCCTTGTGTGTTCAAAAAAGCTCATAGAAAGTTCTATGGCTGTTCTGTAAATGGTCACTCTGAAGTAAAACCAAAGTCATATAATATAGATTAAAAATTATATCTCACCAAACTGATTTTTACATAACAAACAGGCTGGAAGCTTAAAGGAGTCATTTGGCAAATAATCAAATTTGAACATATCTTCATCATGCCGATAGTTGATCAGCCAATATTTTAGTTTAGAAATGGAGCTGTGAGGCTGGGTTGAGACATGTTCTGGTGATGTATTTATCAAAAAGGTTTAGTGTGTTTTAGCAATGTTAGCCTTGTAACTCCAGTCCAGTTCTGTATTAAAGAAGCAAAATTACATTAAAAACTTCATTTTCATTAAAAAGGTCAAAGGCCTCAGTCACATCTGGTATTTACATATGTCCTGTGTGTTCTGATCATAAGTGGACAGCACAAAGTATTATTGTGAATGGGATACAGTGCATCACGACCTGATGACTCCAACCACCTCTGAAGGTGGTCAGGTACATAACATAAGTGACATTAGCAAAGTACAGTTTAATCAACTGCATAAATGAAAGAGAGATGAACGCAGCTACATAGTTGATCTTCATCTCTTCTCCTGTTTGTTTATAGCAATTTACACACATACTTTAATGCCTGATGTAGTAAATGGTACACTTTTTGCAGTCACAGGATCCGATCATAGCCGGTCGCTGGAGAAGCATCAAAGTACCAAGTGGAGGCATCTTTACCTCTCTGTCCACTTGTAATCAGATCACCAATCAGAGATATTAAAACCAGGTATGAACAAGACCATAGTTACAACAGCAGTGCACCCAAACCAACTGTTGATGAGACAACCCTGATTAGCACCAGAACTTTCATTAAACTGTATGTCATTGTGGTTAAATATATCAAATGAAAGACTTAGCATGGTATTGTTTGTGTCCTCTCCAGAGAACACCATCCATAAATCTTCCCTGAGAGAACCTGAAAGCAACCATATCCACGTTAGATGTCTGGCAAACAGCTATTTGAGGCTGCTTCTAAACCGTAGGAGCCACCAGGTAGCCATTGAAGGTAATGTAGACGTCCACATTGTCACTGTAGATGGCATTCTCACGCTCACGCTTGTAAAGACGCACCCAGACCTCGTCGTTGAGCTCCAGGGTTAGCAAAACGCTCTGGCTCTGCATGATGGACCGGTCGCTGGGCTGGGCATACAGGATCACCTGCTCGCGTTCGTTGTGCATCAGGTGTAGATAAGTCTCTTTGAAGTTCCAGGTATGGATGTTGATGTTGAAAAAGTAGACTCCGGGAACATAGCAGTAGAACTTGCCTTTGAACATGTTGAAGTGTTCACCAAGGTTGGTAAAGACAGTATCAAAGACCATCGCTTGGTAATAATCCACACTGTGCAGGGCCTTCCGACGGCCCACTGAGAAGGCAGAGTGCTGAATCTTGCAGGGGTCTCCTGGCGCTCCTGTCTGGCCTTTGCTGCCCTTAGGGCCTATGTCCCCTCTGGAACCAGGAGAGCCATCAGTTCCTGCCTTACCAGGAGTTCCTCTCTCACCTCGATCTCCTTTATCACCTAAGAAAAAAATAGAATAATTAATAAAATAAGCTATGAAATTGATGATGGGTGGATAGTGGTTGGATGGATGCATGGATGGATGGATGGATGGATGGATGGATGGATGGATGGATGGATGGATTGAGGAGTGGGAAAAAAATGAATAAATTGATAAATGGTCACATGGACACAGGAAATGTGGCTATTTAGCTTAATTCCTACAAATGAATGCATGAACATGGATGGATGAAACATTAGACATGTTAATAGATACATAAGCAAGGGTTTGAATTAAATACTGTATGAGTGAGCAAAAGGATGGATGGTTAGATGAATGAATGAGAAAATGGGTGGATGAACTAAAAGACAACAGAAGAGTAATACTGGGTTCATTTACACTGTAACATTGGGTGATACAGAACTGAGTGGCGTACTGAACTGAACGTGCTCGGCTGAAAATGAACTCACTTTAACCACTTTATAATCAAAGTTTGTACAGATGTTGCTCTTTACCTGTCAGTTTGATCTCATGAATATGAGCAAAGCAGAACATTCAGTTTTGATGACACAGCTGAGACTCCAGGTGTGTATTAGGTTGTCATAGGTATTGAAATAAGAGAAAAACATTTACAAATAGGTAATGCGAATCTATGGATCTGCACCACTGAGCCTCAGCAATATAAATGTTGAGAGGATTCAGCGTTTGATACACATTTAGACAAACTCCTCAAGATCAGGTTGATGGGTCATACAAGTGGGAGGTCTTCACAAATCCTAAAATGTGCACTTAGTGTAATTTCTTTACTGAGTTCTGAGATTCATTGTAGAATGTACATTCTCTGGTATTCAGCAGTAGTTTAATGGTAGGAATGTTCCTTTGTGATCAGATCCCAGCTCAGGCCCAGATGAGACACACTTGAGCAAAGTACCGTTCCTGTTACACTGGCTGTTGATAGCTGCCTGTTACTACATGTGTGGATGGGTTACATGCAGAGGTCACATTTCACTGTGGTGCACTTTGTGTTAACAGTGGTGTTATCAACAGCTAATAGTCACTTTCACTTTAATAATAGTGTGAGCCCTTCACTATCAAAAATGATAAGACATAATAACAACAACAACAACAACAACAACAACAATGATGATGACAATAATAATAATAATAATAACAATAACAACAACAACAACAACAACAATCATAATAATAATAATAATAATGTTAAAAACACAATAAAACTACAAATAAAAGTTAAAAAAGTAAAACAAAAAAAGTTAAATAAAATAAGTCAGGTGTATACTGTATTGAAGAAAAATGTTTTTAAGAGTTTCTACAAAGATGTTAATGATTGTACCTGATGAATATGACTGAGCAAAATATTGCAGTAAAAAGGCTCTTTTCACCTATAGTTTTTAGTTTGCTATGGAGTCAGCTGAGATAAGAGGCATACCCTGGGTGAATAGTTTACAAAGATATGGTGGAGCAATACCATGAATTGGTGTGTAAGTAAGAGTTAGACTCTTAAATATCACATGCTGATTGATGGACAATCAATGAAGATTTTTTAAAACAAGAGTGATATCACCATCTTATCTTGTATGTCTGTCTTGTCTTTGTCTTGTTGCAATAACCCAAAAAACTTAAACTTGGAATAATCTATATGTATCTTTTTTTAGATATTGTGACATTTTTCCAGAAGGTGAAAAACCATTGAGAGAAAAATGGAGACTGACACAAGTGTTTAGTGCTCGAATACAGACAGCAGCCCATGTCCGTTTTAATATTATCTATGATAATATCTTATAAGAACTCTGGGAACCAGTGCGCCCTCTGCAGGAGAGTACACACAGAGCATCCAGAATAAACCCCAGTACAACAAACCCAGCTGAGCCACCGTCATGCCACCGCTGACCACACACCCAGCCACCCTAAAACCCACACAAAAATCATTTCTACAAGACACAATATACACCATAATCCACATAACACACACAATGAACCCCAAAACACAGTCCCGAACCACACACAAACAGTCCCTCTCGCCGTATGCAAATCTGGCGCTTGGGCTGACCAATCCCAGCTCCGCTACAATAAGTATAGATAGTTTTTATTTAAGTTTCTTTAAGATGTGTATTTAAGTTTTTATATATTTGTACATATTTTATATATTTTTACCTCACATTTTGTTTATAAATGCACCAAGGTGGGGGCCTGTGTGAAACAGCATTTCAATACACTGTGTAAACCTCTCTTGAAACTTGAATCTACTTCTCTCACATGCACCTGGATGCTAATGATATGTCACACCTGTGTTTGTATTAATTACATTTATTTTCCCTTAAGTAACAAAGCTCAAGAAATTAAGACGGCCCATTGTAAACGAAGCGTTCCCGAAAGACTTGACTCCGTTCACATTTGATTCCGACATGCAGACTGCAGGCAGAACCTGGTACGGGCAGACAAATGGACAGCAATGCAGATGGCGAACCAGCCCAAGATCAGCAGCATACATGTCAGAGCTGAGTCTGGTTTACAGTCTAAACCCGCAGAAGAAGTGACGAGGATCTGAGAGCCATAGGAAGCAGCGAGGTGATGATCATCCCAGGGAGCAAACAAGACACAAAGACAGGAAAGTCACTCAATCCCTGTGTCAAGCAACAACACCACCAACAACACCCACCCACATTAGCATATCAGCAGCAACTACTATTTGTGTATTAGACCTCAGGAGAGAACAGAAGTTAGAGGTGTGTGAGGAACAGTGATTTGAAAGGATGTATTGTCATTCAATGGACAAATGGACTAAGATAAAGGAAAATGATCTGAGGCTCTTACAGCGCATGCAAAAGCAGCTGGTGAAATATACCAAGGAGAATGCAACAACTACACCATGTTTTACTCACTGTATGTACGAGACAGAGGCTTGTATGTGGAAGCTGGAGGCAGAAAAAAAGGAAGGTCTGCTTAATAAACAAATGATGGAGTGGTTAAGGCATCAAACACAGAAAGAGATGATTGAGATGGTGCTGGACTTCAACAGACGAAAGTTTAGCACTCTTCACAAGATGGAGAACCATAGAAGAGACAGTGAGAGAGAGCGCAAAACGAGCATTGAGGCGCTCTACTCTGAAATAAAGGAACTGGAACAATGGCTGATGCCTGCTGGTGTGAGGAATGAAGAGAAAGCTCTGGGAATTGAGATAGAAAAAGAGCTGATGGAAGAAGAGAGATTGCTGGAGGAATAAAAGTGTAGGGCCACTTTTTTTTGAAGCTGGATGAAGAGTTGCAGAAGAAGTGCCAGGAACTGGAGCAAGCCAGTGTGCGATTTTCAGAAGGAGACAGTGAAGGAGTTCTGGAGAAGAAAACAAGGGGAGGGACTGAGCACCAAATAACCACCAGGTATCACTGTAATGTGATGATTCTGATAGAAGAAAATAGAAAATGACATAACTGACTTCACTGAAGCTTTCTATGCTCCAGAGCAAGAGAGTGCAGCATCCAAACCATGAAAGAAGTGCTGGAGAAGTGGAGAGAGAAAGGAAGAAGATGGAATGGCGGGGAAAAGGGGGAACATAAACTGAGATACACTTCTCTGGCAGCCGCCAGAATCTGAATGTTCCCTGAGTTACCAGCTCCCACCTGCGAACACAAGTGGGAACCACACAGTTTTAAAGATCTGGCAACCCATATTCCCCAAAACCAGGGGCTCCCCCAAAGGGGACTGCACAGCCGGGACAGTGGGGCATTAGATTTTTTAAAGCAATTACTGTAAATAACCTCAAAAGGTACAACAACTATGTATTATATAAAATGTTTGTCTCCAAATTTATTATATAGATTTGACAACAGGTTTTCTTCCAAGGATTACAGCTTTCCTGCCGCAATGGAATTGAGTTTAGTGCAAACAATTCCCAACTTCTGCTGCTGACTAATAAACCCTCCTTCTGAACTAAGGCCGAGCTGGAATATGTTGTTTCTACGCCCTCTGATACATTATTGCATTATTGTATTACTGTATTGCAGTAAGGAGATGAATGATGCATGTATAAATCATGCATTTCAATGAATGATTGAAATAATGAAAGCAAAAACGAGTGAATGGATGAATGAAACATCTCAAACACCACCTGGTTCAGGTTATGCAATCTGAGTAGACCTTAGCCCTTACACAACTCTAATTAAATAAGAACCAAACCACCGCACCGTGGCCAATAGCAACAGAACAGCATTCCCTCTCGAAGGTTATTTCTTTGACCTGCCCTAATACGGCCTTGCACCCCAGGGCTGTGTGTACAGTTCAGAAAAGAATGGAATGGCTGAAGGACCAGAGCACTTATTATGCTGCTCCTCATTTTTATAGGGTTCTTTATATCTGTTCTATGTCTAAACAGCCTAAACACACTCTGTTCTTGTTACCACGCTTTGCAGTTTCAGTTAACTCCCAGGATGGCTTTAGCTAAGCTCTGAGTAAGCACAGGCTGCCTCTAGAGCATGTCTGGATGAAGCCTCACATGCTCTGGCTGTAATCTCTGGATGCGAGCAAACAGAACACACATGCTGCCGCTTGTAGTTTACTGACACATAGGCAAGTTTCCTGCCAGATCTGTATGCCTCTAAAGACTGCCATTGCCTTTCAGGGGGAATAACATAGAACTGCTCCGGTTTCTCTGTGAAGGCAGCAAAGAGAAGCCCAATGTTGTGGTCTTCATGCCGAGGGCTGAGGTTATGGCCAGCTTTTTCCACTGCGGTGGAGGCTGTTCACATTCTTTAACTTCTATGTTTGTGTGTGTCTGTGGGACATGTTTGTCCATGTTTGTCACACTTAAATGTTTCAGATCATCAAACAAATTTAAATATTAGTCAAATACAACACACGTAAACACAAATGTGTTTTTTAAGAGAATGATTTTATTATTAAGGGAGAAAAAAATCCAAACCTACATGACCTTGTGTGACAAAGTGATTGGCCACTAAATCTAATATCTGGTTCGGTCACTCTTAGCAGCTATGTCTATTACAGCTGTGGAGGAATTTTGGCCCAAACTAATCTTTGCAGAATTATAGTTCAGCCACATTGGAGGCATTTTCAAGCATGAAACATCTTTTAAAAGTCATGACACAGCATCTCAATAGGATTCAGGTCAGGACTTTAACCAGGCCACTTCAAAGTCTTCATTTTGGGTTTTTTCAACCAATCAGAGGTGGACTTGCTAATGTGTTTTGGATTGTCCTGCTGCAGAACCAGAATATATTGATGTGGTGGGAATGTGTATGTATATTGTTCCAAAGTTGGGAATCACTGTTTTCAGTAAAACAAATGTATTTGGTTGTTTATTTTGTATTATTTTAGTAAGTGTTTGCTAAATGCATAAAATCAAGGGGAAGCATTCATTAGACTATGTGTCATCTACATAAGCCTTTTATGATATTTCATATAAGACCATCAAGACTAAAGAATAAATATATTCAACTCTAAACTGTAGAAGGCTGTAACTTTAAAGAAAGGTACACCATCAGCCATAACATTAACACCACCTGCCTAATGTGGGTCCTCTCATGATCCCTTTCTATTTGCATTAACATTTCGTGCAGCAGGAAACTGATCAGACCAGACAGATTAAACTTCTCTCACCACATACATCAGTAAGCTTTGGGTGCCAAAGAACCTGCCAACGATTCACCAGTTGTTCTTCCTTGGATCACTGTTGGTAGGTACTAGCTACTGCAGATCTGGAACCCTCCATAAGACCTGCTGTTCTGGAGATGCTCTGACTCAGTCATCACAATAAGACCCTTGTCAAAGTGAATCAGCAGTTTTTCTTAAGAAAGAGATGGAAAGCTAGCGAGGAAAGAGGGTTTTTATTTGGGGTTGTGACGTTTGCGGGATGGTTCGAAGTAATCGCAGACTTCGGAGTAGGAACGTAACTTGGTTTTATTAACCTTGGAAATATATACATTAATAACTGAACACAGAACAGGACGACCATAACACATGAAACGTCACACTTTATCAAAGACTCACACTTCGGCAAAAACACGGAACTTAAATACCCTAAGACAAACTAGACACACCTGGAGTAGATCACATGACACAAACACGTGACAGACAAAGACCAAACAAACACACGTGGCTAGAAAACGTCAACACAAAAGCACATGGAACACAAAACAGGACGACACCTTACAGGGGTTGTCTCTGGGTTACTTCTGACTTTCTGATCAAGTAAATCAGCCTGTATTTCAGTGGGAACAACACAGCTGACTCACCTTCTGCCACGTTTGTAAACAGCATCGCGGAGAGAAACCTAATGAAACCTGTGTCACAGCAATGTTTCTTGCATTTAAATGGAAAAGTGGCATAAATACAGGTAGGTGTCACTACAAAACTCTGCCAAAAACAAATCCTTGAGCTTTCAAAATTGTGGGCGTGCCCCATCTTGTCCTTACCTTTGAGAATGGTCATGTTAATGAAGGTGCGAACCTCCGGTGGCCTATCATGTCGGGGGGTGGGACTGTGAGGTGGCTCCATATGATCACAGCACCTGCGGCAGTATTTGGGCGGTGGCCTGGAGGGGGATGGGACTGAGGCCACCAGGGGGAGGAGCAACAGCACAGGCAGAAAGAATCCAGACATGACCACACCTGAAGAGAAAGGGGTGGGGAGAGAGACAGAAGGTGGAGGAAACAGTGGGAGAAAATGAGAGGGGAGAGATAACAGAGAGAATGTGAGTTTGGGGTCGGGGGTGGGGTGGGGAATTTGGGGTGGTTTGAGTTAATCTTCCATGCGGCAACAAGGGAAAGTAATGAACTCTTTGTTGATAATGGCTCCTGTCTGTGTTGTTGGAGCCCCAGGCGAACTATAGCAGATGCTCAGTTAATATGTATTCATTAGGAATGGACCATTGCAAATAAATCAGACTGCATCCAATAAAAGTGCTAACTGCAACTCCTCCGCACCTCTGCAAGACAGCATGAGCAAATTAGAGCATGGGAGGGGGCAAGGCGCTCAATGCTGAAGCTGTTGTCTTGTTATCCACTCACTAATTCTGCCCACTAACGAAGAATGCAGGTTTACACTTGAACACTGAGTAAGCAGAGGCTGTCAGAGTGGATGTGCTGTCACTGGTGATTGCAAAAGTTTCTTTTATACTGTATATAAAATATATAAAAAGTTATTCTTGTAAATACGTTCTGTACTTTTGACACTGTACTGCAGGTCGGCATGTGTAAAGCTACATCACACCTACAAAAACCTGACATAGACCTACATTAACATTTATAAAGGATACAAATGACACGTTTTAGAATTAGCCATTAAACATTTTTATACATTGGCTGGGAATGAAAAATGGCCCATGTGGAAGAAATGTGGCAGTATGTTCTGCTTGTGGCCAGTATGGTGGTCCTGCCTTACACTGTGTGGCAGGTTTTAAGACAAAATGTCAGAAATCTGGGATAAACTATCTCACAATGTGACTGCTAATACAACCAACCAATGAGAATGCAACCTGAAATGACACAGTGATCTACTGAGGCTGAAGTTTTTCTCTTGTATTTTGCATTATCGCTATGATTCAGTAAATTGTACAGTCTACACACATCAAACTCGATGCCTTACACAGTCTGACCTGCAATCTCAGTCTGCAGACCCATTTTAAACAGTGAAACTAATGTCAGAAATGCATACTCAAACTTTGGAGAGGCTAGATTTCAGTCATTTTGTAATTAACAATGTTACTCAGTATGTAATTACAGTACAAGGTGAGAGACTGGTGCAGCTAAGAAAACTGTTTAAAGAGCCAATTTCAAGAAAACTTTAGATTTAAGACACGTTTTGCATGTATTTTATTCATTTAAATAGTAAACTGATGGCATAAAAAAATTAAATTTGACTCTAACTATACATTGCTCCCTAAGCTAAAGGCTCAACCTTAGGCTCAGGTTATGGTAGATTAGATTACGTTGCCTGGTTTAAAGCTCAAAGGTACCTTAACACCTTTTTATGCTTAAAATGTGATTTTGTATTGTTCAGATGGTTAAATTTTGTTTGTCTTACAGCTTAGAATGTAATTAGAATGTACATTTTTAAATGGTATTTCCTGCCTTGTGCCACACATGATTACATAAATACAATATCTGAAAGGTCAATTTCAATTCTACTGAGAGAATGACCAATAAAAGTCCTCCAGAAAAAGGCTCACCCTCACCCTCCTCCAGGTGCATGGCACAGCCAAAATAACACCATGCAGGAAACGCTAGTGTTTGTACAATGACCGCATTTAAATTGGCTTCAAATCCACCATAAATCATGTGTTTTCTCAGGAGACAGGAGCCCAAATCAGCCACCAGGAGCAGCTATTCAGTGCTGGTGATCTGAGAAAAGCCAGAGCAAGAAGAAAACCTCTGAGCATAATGCCTTTTGACAAGCGAAGAAATAGAGGTCAAACTTTTGCCAACTAAGATAAACAAGTGAGAGAGATGTGAGGAAAGAAAGGAAAATGAGAGAGAGAGAGAGAGAGAGAGAGAGAGAGAGAGAGAGAGAGAGCGAGTCAGAGAGAGAGCCAAAGAGAGAGAGAGAGAGAGAGAGAGAGAGAGA
>JBBIGC010027567.1:0-12365 GCA_037576955.1 Lepidarchus adonis
AACTGCGTCGTTCATGTTTATACCGATATATCGATACGAATCGGTGAATCTTCCCAAGCCTAATATATATATATACACACTATACACCCTCACTATACACGCTCAACCTGTCACACACAACCAGTCAAAAGTTTGGACACACTTTCACAAAGTTGAATGGGAAGCACACACACAGTTGCGTTAAAAAGTGTTTGCCCTCTTCCTGATCTCTTATTTTTTTCCATGTTTATCACGCTTTGATCATCAATTTAAATATGTCAAAGACAACACAAGTAAACACAAAATGTGTTTTCTAACTGAAGGATTTTATTATTAAGAGAGAAGAAATTCAACAAGGCCCTGTGTGACAAAGTGATTAAAATCCATGAACATTCATGAACAAATGAGAAAGAAAGTAATTGAGATCTATCAGTCTGGAAAAGTTTTTGAAATAAATTTGTAAAGCTTTGGGACTCCAGCGAATCACAAAGAGAGCCATTATCTACGAATGGTGAAAAAATGGAACAGTGGTAAAACTTCCCAGCAATTGCTGGCCAAAATTTCCCCAAGAGCGTAGCAATGACTCATCCAAGAGGTCACAAAAGACCCACAACAACACCCAAAGAACTTCAGGCCTCACTTACCTCAGTTAAAGTCAGTGCAAGAAAGAGACTGGGCAAAAATGGCCTTCATGGCAGAGTGCCAAGACAAAAACCACGGCTGAGCAAAAAGAACATTAAAGCTCATCTCAAAAAGAAAACATCTTGATATTCCAAGACTTTTGGGAAAATACTCAGTGAGACAAAAGTTGAACTTTTATGGAAAATGTGTGTCCTATTACATCTGCCGTAAAAGTAACACCACATTTCAGAAAAAGAGCATCATACCAACAGTAAAACATGGTGGTGGTAGTGTGATGGTCTGAGGCTGTTTTGCTGCTTCAGGACCCAGATGATTGTTGTGATAAATGGAGCCATGAATTCTGCTGTCTACCAAAAACTCCTAAAGGAGAAAGTCTGGGACCTCAAGCTGAAATGAACTTTGGTTCTGCAGCAGGACAATCATCCAAAACATGTCAGTCCACCTCTGATTGGCTAAAAAAAACAAAACAAAATGAAGACTTTGGAATGGCCTAGCCAAAGTCCTGACCTGAATCTTATTGAGATGCTGTGGAATGATCTTAAAAAGGCGATTCATGCTCGAAAACCCTCCAATATGGCTAAATTACAGCAATTGTGCAAAGATGAGTGGGTGAAATTCCACCACTGTGCTGTAAGACTCATCGTAAGTTATCACAAACACTTGATTGCAGTTGTTGCTGCTAAGGGCCCAACCAGTTATTAGGTTTAGGGGGCAATCACTCTGTCACACAGGGTAATGTAGGTTTGGATTTTTTTTCTCCCTTAATAATAAAATCCTTCACTTAAAAATGCATTTTTTTTCTTTTACTAATATTTAGATTTGTTTGATCTTACAACCTTGTTACAATCCACCACGCTTATATTATACATTTGACATTAGTTAATAGAGCTGGTTACTTTTACCTTAGTGAAGAGAGTTAAAACCGGTAAGGGCCTCTGTGAACAGCAACTCCTGATGAACTGACTCTTTGTGTGATGCAGAAGTCTTGGGAGCAGGACCAGCATGTCTGGAGGTGTAGTATGAAAAATTTAAAAATGTGCTGACTAGGGCTGCAACTAACGATTATTTTAATAATCGATTAATCTGCCGATTATTTTTTCGATTAATCAATGAATCAGATTTTTTAGAAAAACAAACAAGATAATTGTTCATTTCTAACCCTTTATTCAAAAACAGAACTAAAATCTTGGAAAGTGCACAAACATGTTGCTCCTTGAGCTTTTATAATAATATAGTTATTATTATTATTATTATTATTATTATTATTATAGTTAATAATACAATACACATTTAAACACCACTTAAGATTAACTTTTAAATTAAATTAAAAAGTACAACACGCACAAATAATATTTGTAAATAATAACCTTTATGGGACAAAGCACAGAATATACACTGCAAAAAATGCTTTTCTGACATAGTAGTTTTGTCCTGTTTTTCAGTCCAAATATTTAAAAAATTAATCTTAAATAAAGATACATTTACTAGACATGTAAAATAGTAAAAAAAATATGTTTTATTTTCATGGTTTAAAACAAGCAAAATTATCTGCCAATAGAGTAAGATTTTTTTATTTATTTAATTGCTTTTCCCTTACCCTTACCCATTGGTGTCAGCCCCCGGCAAAATGATCTCAATCATACTAAAATGATTATAAACTATAATTATAATTTAAAATTATATATCTGTACATTTCATATATGATATCACTGAGCAAATGTAGAACTTAACAAATAAAAGAAGGAAATTTTAAATTGTCTAGTTATTAATATTTAATTCAAATTATGAGCAGGCTGTTTAAATTGCTATAGGTAAAGTGTAGAAATGTGTTTCTCTTTCAGGTGGAAATGTTGTGGCACTTATATGCACTGTTGTAGCACTTTCACTGTTTTCTATGACTAAGAAGATTGTATTGAACTCCCTGTAACTCACTACACACGCTCACTACACACGCTCACTATACACGGTCACTATACACGGTCACTATACACGGTCACTATACACCCTCACTACACACGTTGACTACACACGCTCACTATACACGCCCACTATACATGGTCACTATACACCCTCACTATACACCCTCACTATACATGGTCACTATACATGGTCACTATACATGGTCACTATACATGGTCACTATACACGGTCACTATACACCCTCACTATACACCCTCACTATACACCCTCACTATACATGCCCACTACACACCCTCACTATACACCCTCACTACACACGCTCACTACACACGCTCACTATACACCCTCAATACACACGCTCACTACACACGCTCACTATACATGGTCACTATACACGCTCACTATACACCCTCACTATACACGCCCACTATACACGCTCACTATACACTCTCACTATACATGGTCACTATACACGCCCACTATACACGCTCACTATACACCCTCACTATACACCCTCACTATACACCCTCACTATACATGGTCACTATACACGCTCACTATACATGCTCACTATACACGCCCACTATACACACTCACGATAAGTCCTTTCTATAACCCTGGGGGCTAAGCCCCGCCCCCAATATTTCAATCCAGGTGATGCCCCTGCCCTTACCCTCATCATATTTTGCAGTTAACACACCTTTTCTGTTTATATTGTGTGAAATGCTCCCACACCTTGGATCGCACGGATTTATCCCTCATTTTGTTTTTAAATGTTTGTCTCTGCTCCGCGCTCAGCTAAAGTTGACATTTTTTGTAATAATCAAATGTTTCCACGTCGCGCGACACAACGAATCGATTATGAACTTAGTTGTCACTGCTTTTAATCGATTCGTTGTTGCTGTTCCCTAGTGCTGACTAATGTTTATAACCCAAAGATTGAGTCATTACCATAAGCTGCGCTTGATACATATTTTTGAGCATCTGAAGTGCTGCATATGCAAGTCCACACATCACATCTATTATAACAGAGACCGATGATTGGCATTGACCCCTAATTTGCCAACTGTGTCAATATTTCTCCCTAAACATTTACCCAAAGCAAAGAAGAGGATCTTTCAAGCTAGGACTCCTCTTATAAATCATCTTTGTTGCTAGTGCTGTAAATAATAAGTGCTTCTGAGTGCTAGGAGTGGGTCAATTTATTCTGAAGTATCAATACTTAAAATACAGACATTTCTTTTTGAGAAACATTATTTAAATAAAAATAACAACACTGTTTTTATAATATAAAATATCTTATAAAAGGTGGAATTAATAGATGTAGTAAATAAAACATTGGAGTGAAAATATGTACATGACTAAATTGACTTTCCTCTCTTGCCAATTTGCTCATACAAACCCACATGCTGACAGTCACAAGAAACAGTGAATGCTCTATTATGGCACATTAGTAATTTTGGTAAATTTAATAGTCAGTTTATGTGGCAAATGAGCTACTACTAATGCAAAAGTTTCAAATATACACTTTTGACGTGGGATTCACAGTAGAAATTCTTTGCCTTGGTATTAATCTTTATCATTTACATCATGTTATGCTAGTGTGTGCATCCCTACAACTTCAAAAGGTGGGAAGAGGGCACAGATCACAATGTCTTAAAATGTGCTCATATTTGCACTTATTGCTATGATCTAATCGCCCAGTTACAACACTGATGCTGAATGTGAACAGGACCCATAATGCTCTTCCTTAAAAACAACTGCTATGTTGGTATACACTAGCACTGCAGCTTTATATTGATCTTCAAAGCTGCCAAAGTTCAACTCAGGAAAAGCGCCAAGTGACGTCATTGTCTTCTTTTCTCAATCGACCAATCAGAGCAGAAGGTAAGGGCAGTTCAAAGAGGCTGGCGGTTCCCATAACAACCAAAACAAATTTTGGAGACAAAGGCCAAAGTCAGAAAGAAAGCTCGCTATAAGGACTATGAGGAGGCTGAGTGGTTGTGATCTGTCAGTATATGGCAGTTAAAAAATATTAAACACATGACGTTAGCTAAATGTATAAAAGTAATAGCTTACCTTTAACACAACCAACTGACTAGTCAGTACGATAACTGAAGATTTGGGTTTAGCTACTCAATCACCGTTTAAGACCCGTGTGACCTGCTCGTCCACGTGGGACAGCAAAGCGGGCTGAATTCAGCGTGACGTATAGAGACAGACGACGTATAACGAAAACCTACAACGAACGACCGTAATTCCTTCTCTACGCTGGCTATAAAATATAACACACTGGGTTAATCTGGGAGAAATTAGATCAAGTTTAAAAATGGCAGCAGCTATTGCGTAGGCTGTAGTCCACATACGCAATACTCGGCTGCGAGGAATATTTTTAGCACTGCATTACGTCCTAGGATTGATAAAAATAGACTCCATTCATACTCATCTAACTTGTACCTTTCGGCGCAAAACGATACGAGTTTCGCTACCTGTTCAACACTCCAAAACGAGTGCAGGACATTTTAAACGAACTGTTTTGGTTTTCAAACTTCACTTATAAGAGCACCGGAAACTCGGGGGCGTGTTGCTATTGAGGCCTCCTCCTATTGGACGGTAGAAGAGTGACTTCCTCTAATAAAGTCCATTCCCATTCGATAACAGAGCCGTCAATCAAAGCAGCAGCTTCTGCGCTAAAATCAAACTCACCCAATTCTGCTTCCTTTTAAACGTGTATCATTTGTTATAGGACCGCCGACATTCGCCGGAGGCTTTAATGCGTATCTTTAACCCAAATTATTTTTAGATAGGTGCATGTAAGATATAGATTACAGATCGTGTTTTTTAATAGACATTACTTACAGACTACGGTAGAAATTAGGTTGATGACACTTAAGTACAAAGTGACAAAGTGACGTTAAATGTTAAATATCTGTATTTAAAAAAATACCAAAAAGACCAAACACAAAAAACAAAAACAACATGCATTTAAATAAAAATGTATTTTGAATTTGGGTAAATATGATAATCTAGTTAGGCCTATTTTTGCTGACCACGACAAAAGCAGACATTCTCATATTGTACTACAAAATATGTTGAAAAAGCAATTCAGTTGACCTAAATTAACTGTACATGTTTATTTAATATGAATAACCCATTCCTTCAAAACAGCTGAGCCACAGTTGGGTTGATATAACATATTCTAGTAACGTGTACAAATTTGCATTTGTGTCAGGTTCATCGGTTACTTCAGTGTAGCTGTGATTAAATAAAAAAGCAATAATAAATAAATAAATAAATAAATAAAAGTATGAAAGCAAACGCAAGGTTTTTCAAATCTGATTGAGCTTTACACTTGTTTATTTATTTACTTATTTATATGAATTCTTCTTTTCATTCTTCCAAAAAAACCAACACCTAAATCAGTCAGACATGAACACACTTCGGCATGCACTTGATCTGAAACTCGTTGGTCGTGTTTGGGGCCTTTTGCAGCAGTAATTTATCTATGATACATTATCGATGATATTGTATCAATGAAAAGTTATGGATGATAATATATCAATGATAATGTATTAATGATAATGTATTGATGATAATGTATCAATTATAATTTATTGATGGGAGATAATGTATTGATGATAATTTATTGATGATAATGTATTAATGATAATGTATAGACAATAATGTACCGAAGATAATTTATCTATGATCATTTATGGTTAATAATGTATCGATGATAATTTATGGATGATAATGTATCAATGATAATTTATGGATGATAATGTATCGATGATAATTTATGGATGATAATGTATCGATGATAATGTATCAATGATATTTTAGTGATGATAATTAATGGATGATAATGTATTGATGATAATGTATCGATGATAATTTAGTGATGATAATTTATGGATGATAATGTATTGATGATAATGTATCGATGATAATTTATGGATGATAATGTATCGATGATAATGTATTGATGATAATTTATGGATGATAACCAGTGTTACATAATGATCAGTATCCGGTAGGGGCTAGGCTATTTTGGTCTTTGCGCATTGGGATACTGAGTAGTACTACTACAGCACAAATAGGACTTAATAGCAGCGATGTGACGCACATGCGTGATTCGGGGTTGGGTTTGTTTGGGTTCTGAGCGCCACGTGGAGCAGCAGTGCAGCAGCGTGGGGACGCACAGGCAACTTCATCCGCGCTCGCGCTTTACATAATGATTTTACCAGCGCGCGCGCGTGTTTTCATGTATTCATAGGTGCGGGGTTCGAAGTGGATTGACTGTTTTTTGACGTGCAGTCTGGAATGTCACCAACCTGCAGAGATGTGCAGCGCGCAGGATGATTACCACATTACAGTTCCGCCTCTGTACGAAAACATGGACGATGAGAAATACCAGCCGTTTCCTCCTCCACTGTCTCCACTCTGCACACAGTTCTGGGGAGAGTGTCCAGGGACTTCAGACGAACATCTGGAGGAGAGTAGGTTCATATTCAATCTCTCTATGCACTAATAATACAGGTCCTTCTGCAGGTTTTTCTCAGGACTGAGGCATAGCTGTGATGGACAATGTTGTCATTAATGCAATATGTGAATATTACCATTGTAACAGTGACCATAAAATAAAAAGAACAGATTATTATATGCATAAATTATATGCATATGCATAAAACTTAAGCATTGTTAATTGTTTAAACTATTAATGATTTTACTATATGCTTTTCTTTCACATCCAGAGCAAAAGGTTGGTGGTTTACTCTTGGCACAGATGGAGGAAGAACCAGTGATGCAGAAGGATGTGTCTCATGCTGCTCTGGATGTGGAAAGGCCAGTGAAAGATGTTGTTTTGTAGTTTTTTGTAAAAAGTAACATGATAAAATTACAGTGATGATTTTTGAACATCATAATATATACGAGGAAAACATTACTGACTGTGTGATGGAGTGTTTTAGGTTTGTGAGCAGAACCTTAACATATGAGCAGCTGATTTAGTTTAAGGACCGTTATTGGAGAAATAATTTGTACAATACTGCCCTCTACAGGTCGTATGTGTGTTAGCAACAAGCTATTGCTAATGATCTGGATTTCTATGGTAATTTCGCAGGCTTGTGTCTGAAAATGGAATTCCAGCCCTCTGGAATGTTCTCTGCAACACAGCTTTTAAAGGACAAGGATACGAGGTGAGTCCCTATTGACTAGTAAAATAAATCAATAAATATGTGTGTGTGTGTGTGTGTGTGTGTGTTCATGAATACACTGGATTAGTGTGTTTTTAAGTCCCTACAAATATCATATCACTACACTTTAAAACATTTTCTGCAATATATAATAAGCAATATTTTTCCATCATCTGTTAAGAATGAACAAATGCAAATCTTGCTATATGTTGTAAAAAAGTATAATGAGTACAATTATTTTTATTTGGTGATTTTCTCACAACGGTAAAATAAGTTCACTTGAGCGAGACTAATAAAGCTGTCTGTGACATACTCCAGTATCTTTAAATCATAATATGCTCAGAAAATCTAATTTTGACCAAAATATATGACAATAACAATAAATATAATCATATTGCCAAGCTCTATTATGTAGTTCTGAATAACTGATGGTAATGACTGTATAAAATAAGCCAGAGTTTAAAGGGTTATTGCATTATGATGCATTTGTTTTATGAATGAATATGTGCTAAGCTCTTCCAGGATGTAATGTCTAATCTGTATTAAGTATTAAGTTCCTAAAATGTATCCATCGTCTAGCCGGAAGCAGTCCATATGGTGCGTTTGTGTCTGTGACACTGGATGCCCTATAGCACAGGATGAATAATACAGTGCTTAAATGCACCTCTGCTGTTGTATTTACATACTTAGTGAAAAAGATTTTTGAATTTACTTGATGCAAATCATTAACACAACTAAAAAATAAATAAATATTATATAATATAAATTAATTTATTTATTTATTATATATATATATATATATATGTGTGTGTGTGTGTGTGTGTGTGTGTGTGTGTGTGTGTGTGTGTCTGGAAAAAAATACATATATATGAATGATATAAATAAACAATCAATAAATATACAAAATATATATTACTAAAGAAATTTAAATGCACTGTTTTGCTAGCTTGCTAGTGTAGTCATGTTGGTTGTGTTTGTTAACTTTTTTACAAAAAATCTTTGTAGTCTTTTGTGGGAAAAGAGCTTCCAGGTCCAGTCTGCATGTCCAGCAGACCTGTAGAAGCGGAGAAACTCTGTGCCCAGTGTGTGTGTGTGTCACTGAAGGTAGAGTTCAGTGGATTAGGGCTGTGTGTTACATTCTGGCTTCAGTTTTAACTTTGCTCTAATTCCTCTATTGCGTAAGCAGGAGGGCCAGGTTAGCGGAACAGTATTAAATCTGTGTCTCAGGTCTGCTGGGCTGGTCCTAGTAAGTGTCTGTCATAATCCCACTCTGTCCTCACAGCTGTCACTTTCACCCAGGAAAGTGAAAGCAGACTGAAACTGACTCCAAACATTTGAGGAGGATTAAACCCCGGCCCTAGACTGCTTTTAAATAGAACCTGTTTGTGTGTCAATCACCACGCTCCATTAGCTGTTATAGGCTTAGAATGTAATCCTTCTGTCTGACTGGTGGGCCAGTGGGTTTTTGTGTACTCATCGTGTGTCTCATTCAGGGGAGAGTCTTCAAGAGTTTGATGTTGGACAATAAAATCCTAAAATGTGACATCATGGGAAAATAAATCTTGATTCCCTATAGGGAATAATATATGACCATCTCACAATACATGATCCCTTTCTTATTAAATGAGAAATAAATGAGAAAATGTATTTAAAGTGGTATGTGCAAAGAAAATATAGTTTTCTTGCATGCACTGGGAAAAGTAGTTCTTTGCCCTTTCTTCTTATTCGAAACAGTCCCCCTTTTCCTAGCCTTTAAACTGGGCCTGCACCCAGCACTCCAAAGTCCCTTATTCACAGAAAATATAAATATTTGGAGCCGTCGTCCATGTTTGCTAATTGCGCTAATGCCAGGATGATATGAAACTGCGAATCTGAAGTATAAAACCTGTTCCCATTGAAGCAGGCGTTATACGAAAATAATGCCACACATCAGGGACACCTTCCCATTCAAATTCAATGGAACATGCAGTCAAGACAGAGTTTGATTTCCCCGGAGTATTAAATTTGGTCACATGAATGCACCTCACAAATTTTCTCTTATTCCAAAATATAACTGATCACCCAATAGTGCTTTTTTAGTTTTATCCTGGAACTATGAATGCAATGCAGCTAAGAAGCTAAGAAGCTTTTCTCTACCAATTAGCATTGTGCATGCTTAAAATATTGCAAAGTTGCCAAAATCTATAACTTTAAAAAGCTATAAAATAAATAAATTAACACATCACACACCATGAGACTGTAATAAAACAGACGAAAATGAAGCTTATTGGACTTTAAATGATTATTATGTACAGATTGAAGATCTGCAGATTCTATTGGGTGAAATAGAACTGTGGGGCAGAAGGATGTATCCAGAAGAGCCATTTGATGCCCTGATCAGGCAGCTTGAAGATGTAAGTGACCATCCAACAGTACAGGTATTGTTATGTGTTGGCACCTTTTTAACATGGGTATGAATCAGGGTTCTGCTGCAGATGAGAAAACAGTGTGTCTCCCTCTTTGTCCCCTCTCAGATATGTGTCCAGGGTTTACATCAGAACCTGACATCAGCATGTGCTTTGTATGGATCGGGTTTCTGTGAAGACACACGTGAGTAAAGGCCATCTGATCATTTAATGGCATGAACCATGCAGCCTAAATAGAAAAAATAACATATTTCTGGTTTTAATTTAATAGAATTTGCTGATTACATTAGAAGGCCTAGAGAGTTGAATGCATTCATCAATAAATTCATTTTCTTCTTTTCAAACAGGTTGTACAATGGAAAATGTACACAAAGCTGAGCCTGTGGGAGAGAAGGACCAACCTGTAAATGCAAGGTCCTTCATCTCGCTCAGCTCAAACATTTCATCCAGTTACAGTAAGGAAATGCCCAGAAGAACTAAGATGCTCTGATCTTCTTTAGATGTCCAAAATGCCCTGAAAGTGAAAGGATGCGCTTCATCTGAAGACAAATCCGTTTGCTTAGACTCTAAGATTAGGCATTTAGGTGTTTCACAACACAAATAGTATTACAGTATTAATATGCTGTCATTACTGGTGCTTTTATTCAACATTTTCTTTCTGTATTAATCTGTTTGTTTTGTTTAAAGAAGTGAAAACGACTGTCATTGTGAACAGACTCAATAGTGCACTGAAATGTGATCTCTGCATTTAACCCATCACATGGAGCTGCAGGCAGCTTTCAGCAGTGTAGTGTGGATGGTACTTTGCTCAGTTAAACTAAGTGGTGCCTGGGCTGGGACTTGAACATGTGACCTCCTGATCCCAGGAATAAGGTCCTAACCACTAGGCCAACTCTGCACCCAATGGGAATCCAACAGCTGGGAACCTGTCTGAGTATTTACCGTATTTCCCCAAAGATAGGCTGCACCACATTATAGGCCGACCCATTCTATAAGCTGCAGAAAACGCTCATTTATGTTTTAAAACTTTAAAATAATCTGCCCTATTAACCGCAGTGTTGATCTGAAGTAAAAGCATTTAACTTGAAACACCTCTGGAGGCTTTTGGGGCCTTTGACATTATACCGTAGTTGAGTATGAACAATTAAATTAATAAAAATTGGAACTTACCAATATCATGCCGCAATGCAAGAACTACACAGTAAAGCAGCACAAATCAAGTTTTTCACCAATGATGACAATGTTTATGCATATGATTTTGAAGGTCTTAAAGAAAAGTAATTTTATACTGAAGAATTTACATGTAGGCCGATGATTGACATCGTTGTACTGCAGTACCTCCACCCTCCAGTTGTTCAATGAAAACTAAAAACTATTTTTTCCCAGCCAGCAATAAACTTTTGTTCCTTTTTATTTCTGTTAAATTGAGCTTATTCCAGCTTGTTTTATACACTAGGATGTAATGTAATGTAGCAAAGGCCTGAAGTGAGATGCAGCAGAGAAATTTAAATGAAAGAACATGTCTTTGCTTTGCGTTGCTTTTCAAACTGTTCATTGCTGCAGTAAACAGTACATTTAAATTCAACTAATAATTTGGGGACGTCGTCTTTCTGTGAACTGAGTTATACTTTTAGCAAATGTGTTTCCATGTTTTTTAAGCAAGCCGCACCCAATACCAGGTTTGTAAAATCGATCTGTAAGCCGTGGCCTATCATTGGGGAAATGCGGTTTAGTGTAACAGTGGACAAGAGTGGAAAATAGACACATTAGTTACATTACAGGAACGGGAGTGATCCTGTACCAACACTGTTCTCATGATGTTGTATTCCTGCCCATTCCAGTGCAGTTTCATGATTAGGCAACTGATGCATGTCCTGACATACTGAACCCATTGTTTTATTAAACATTGTTCAGATAAAAGTGTTAAAGAAGAAGCACTTTCTGCTGCTGATAATGACCCTGAGGCTGAAGTTGAGGAAAAAAGTGCTGTAGAGTAAATCAAATCAGAGCATCAGCTGCAGAAGTGTGGAAATATCATTGTGCAATAAAAGAATATGGAGAAATTCAGGCAATGTCAGCAAAAAGAGTCATTACAGCATTACTGTTTCACTTGGCATCATAAAAGTGTTGCCTCCGCGTGGGTGGGTGGGAGGGAGGGAGGGAGGGAGGGAGGGAGGGAGGGAGGGAGGGAGGGAGGAAGGAAGGAAGGAAGGAAGGAAGGAAG
>JBBIGC010027576.1:0-12365 GCA_037576955.1 Lepidarchus adonis
AAATGAGTAATTACACACGTTACTCATATAACTGTCTTCAGAAATCAGAGGTTTGTTTTAAGCCGTTTTATACCTTTAAGGGAATAAATTCTGTTAAAACACGGAGGTAGAAAGTGAAAGCTTGGAGGCGCGCGCATGTGAAAGTTGGGGAGGGGGAAGGGGAGGGGGTATTATCCGGTTACTATTGGAGACCGGCGTCTATTTGTCGGAGACCGGCGTCTATTTGTCGCGACATCTCTTCAAACCTGGTGTTTAGTGGAAACAGGCGTCAATGAGACGAGCTATTATTAGAAGATATACTGTATATTCAGCTAAAAAGTCTGATAACTGATAAAATCATGGTGATATGGTGAAAAATGGCGGATGTGATTGGCCATTCCCAAATGAGAACTTTCCTACAATCTAAATCATTAAATAGACTAATTAATGAATTAACACAGAACACAGAATTAATGTATCACAATGCTGAATTTGTAAACAACAGCATTTAATGAACATTGTTATGGAGAAAATGATCTAAAGACGAGTTATACAATAATGGTTATTGAGTTGTTAATGTAGAAGCATAAATATTTTTTTTTTTAATGAACTACTTGTATTAGGGGCTAAATATAAATTACGATACAATACTGTTGTGATTTGAATATGATATTTCTGAATTGTTTCGACTTGAAAGCAGACAATGATTACGAATGGGAGTCGGATGTAAACTTTTGTAAAATAAAAGTCTATAAAATGATCAAATCATGTTATAAATATCAGTACTTGGTGTATTTTTATGGCAGGGGTCGAATCTGAGCTACTTCACGGGTACTGAGCCGTACGACCAGTTTGATACACTTCTTGCTCAGTTTACCTTTAGTAATATATTTGTTTAATGATTAATGATACTCATCTGTGTGAATCTGATCACACGTACGATTGTATGAACAATGTCTTAACAAGGTGGGAAACATAATATCAATAATCAATATTAATCTTAGCAGTTGTTTAAATTTTCAAAACAACTTTTTTGTGACTTGTTGTGAAGTGTCTCCACATTGTGTTTCTTTCACAACAGTGAAAAATAACTTATTCTCTCATTCACTGAGAAGATTATACATTTTCTTTTTTTGGCCATGTTGTTGGGATAAGAAACCGCATTCAGATCCACATCTTCACTGCACCAGCGAGTTTAATCTCCACCAATGTTTTGTCATGTGCACAATACTGACCGTTGAACTAGAATAGAACAGAGTGTAACTAAACTTATCTAAACTTCATGTATAATAAACATGTTTTAAATGCTTTAAAAACATATTGTCATTTTCAAATCTATATAAATGCAATTGAGATTAAAGAAGAAAGGGATAAATTTACATTTTAGAATCTTCTTACTGGTGAGTTTTTGGAACTGGTTCCCCGACGCCTCATGTGCTCCTTGATGGCACCCTGGTGCCCGCGGGCACCATGTTGTTGACCCCTGTTCTATGATATTGTGCCAACACAAATTGGGAGTACTGCATTGTATGTTTTTTTTTTCCTTAGCTGTATAATAATAAAAATAATACATTTTATCTATACTGCACCTTCCTTTTTTAAATCTCAATGTGCTAACATGTTATAACGGAGAAAAAAGTAATTAGAACACTGCAAAAAGAAATTAAAACACTGACTAAGAAGGATGAAATGTATTAGTTTTTTATGTTTTTTTTATATTTCTTTTTTATGTAAATGTTTAGGCACCCTGGTAAAATGATATTTAATGAAAAACAATAATTTATACACAATTACTGTTTTTCTGCAAACAAATGTGTCCTGGTCAAAATATACAGTGGGTACGGAAAGTATTCCGACCCCCTTAAATTTTTCACTCTTTGTTATACTGTAGCCATTTGCTAAAATAATTCAAGTTCACACAGCTCCTCATATTGACAAACACGGAATTGTTGACATTTTTGCAGATTTATTAAAAAGAAAAAATATTACATGGTCCTATAAACTCTATAAACTCTGTAAAGCTGCTTTGTGACAGTCAGTTGTAAAAAGCGCTGTATAAATAAATTTGACTTGACTTGACTAAGTATTCAGACCTTTTGCTTATTTAACTCAGGTGCTGTCCATTTCTTCTGATCATCCTTGAGATGGTTCTACACCTTCATTAGACTGATTGGACTTGATTAGGAAAGCGACACACTTGTCTATATAAGACCTTACAGCTCACAGTGCATGTCAGAGCAAATGAGAATCATGAGGTCAAAGGAAATGCCTGAAGAGCTCAGAGACAGAATTGTGGCACAGATCTGACCAAGGTTACAAAAAACATTCTGCTGCACTTAATATTACAATATAATATAATATTTTTAGACCAAAATGCCATGTTTAGGTGTGTCCTCTGTAGAGCATGTTTTAATTTATTTTCACCCAGAAAATGAAGAACATGTAAACAGGGGTGTTCTAATTTCTGCACACCTCATCTGAGCCTGAACATATCTCCTGTTTTCTCTCAGTCAGTTTTCCAGTGAGAGTCATGAAGCAGGATCTCCTGGAGATGAGGAACTTGGTGAGAAAGTATTGAGCAGATTCAGGGATTACGGTGTGAGCCACTGGACCAATGAGCTCTTCATCAGTGTCCAGGAACGTCCTTCCAGTGGCACCAACAGGGTGACCTTCCGTGGGGCAACATATGAAGAGTCGGGCTATTTGGTCTACAGTGCTGTTGGAGTAGCCAGGGTTTGTGTTCAGGCTTTTTCTTGGTGGACATGATTATGATGATGATGATGATGATGATGAGTGTTTTATAGGGAGCGGTATTGTACGCCTACTACGGACAAGTTGAGGACTTCAAATGGCTCCAGAAATTAAAACTCAACCCAGAAGGGAGGATCATCTTGGTCAGAGCTGGAAAAATTTGTTTTGCTGAAAAGGTGGGCTAATATTTATTCATTTGTTCGTCAGCCACAACATTAAAACCACTGACAGATAAAAAGTGAAGACCATTGATGTCTAGATATTTCATTACAGCGGTCCCTGTTAAGGGGGTAGGATATATTAGCCAGCAAGTCCGTTCTTGATGTTTATGTTTTGGAAGCAGAAGTATAAGGATCTGAGGTCTTATTGGGATGAAGCATCTCCAGAACATCAAGTCTGGTGGAGTGTTCCAGCTCTGCAGTAGTTAGTACCTACAGTGATCAACAACAAAAGCTCACTGATGTATGCGGGAAGTTTGATCTGACTCCAAATCTCACTATTAGACAGGTGGTCTTAATGCTAGGCTGATCATAAGGGGGACCTGCTCACTGTTAGGCAGGTGGTCTTAATGTTATGGCTGATCACGAGGGACCTGCTCACTATTAGGCAGGTGTTCTTAATGTTATGGCTGATCACGAGGGACCTGCTCACCAATAGGCAGGTGGTCTTAATGTTCTGGCTGATGGCCTCTTTATTTGTTGCAGGTTGCCAATGCGGCCAGAGTGAATGCCAGTGCTGTGCTGATCTATCCCGACCTTGCTGACTACACGTTGGACACCGACACTGATCTTTATGGCCACGTATGTCCTGACTTCAGCTCTTCAGTCTGATCCGAGACAGTCGGTCAGACGCTTTCTGTGATTCCGATCCTTCTACTTCAAAGCCGATGGTACCGTGCAGTCGCTGCAGCCGTCTTTCCCAGTCTGACTTCCTTCGAGGTCTTGCGCCCCCTTGTGGACTTCAGAAGAAATGTTATCATAGTAGACTTCCATACCAAAATAAAAGTCATTTAAAATGATAAAATGACGCTAAATAAATCAAACCTCTGTTGATATAATAAGTTTTGGCGCCCCTTGTGATTTCACGTACAATTACTGTTTATTTGCAAACAATGACATGTGGCCTCGTCCAAATTTACATTTTTGAAATTCCGTCACGTGGCTTGTTGTGATTTCTCACAGGTCAGAGCTCCAAGGCTTGGCTGAAGATCTCCAGAAGCTTCTCTAACCTGGTGTCTGGTCTTTTTGCACAGGTTCATCTTGGCTGTGGAGACCCGTACACTCCAGGTTTCTCATCTTTCAGTCGCAGTTCAGTTGAGGTTCCTGCAGCGACGACCCCAGGGCTGCCCACCATTCCTGCCCAGACCATTAGAGCCAGCACAGCTGCAGCCATCATAAGGTACACCCGGGGTCCCTTGTGTTACAGGCCGAAATCGAGGTCCCACGCATTCAACGGTGGTAGCTGCAACGGATGGGTGGTGTTGGAGAGTACAAACAGTACACCGATCAGCCATAACATTAAGACCACCTGCCTAATAGTGAGCAGGACCTTCGTGATCAGCCATAACATTAAGACCACCTGCCTAATAGTGAGCAGGTCCCTCATGATCAGCCATAACATTAAGGCCACCTGCCTAATAGTGAGCAGGACCTTCATGATCAGCCATAAAATTAAGACAACCTCCTGCTGCTGAAACAGCTCTGTCTGTGCTGCACTGTGTGTCTGATTCTTTTCTATCAGATCAGCATTAACATTCTGTACAACAGGATCCTCTCTGGGATCGGACCACATTAATATATCACACCTCCTCACAGGCGCCACTGTAATAACAGAAGACGAGTCAGTGTTACTCACTTTTCCTGGCACTGGTCTTAATGTTATGGCTGATTGGTGATTCAGAAACCCAACGGAACTCGTAATTTGACTGAAGGAGGCAAAACATTTGCCTATGATGGTACATAAGTCCTAAACTGGTGCTCGTTTCTCTGAACAGGAACTTGGAAGGTGCGGACCCTCCTCCTGGTTGGGGTGACGGAGGTCTACCAGATGTAATGTACAAACTTGGCAGCAATAATGACATCGCGACTGTGGAGGTGAAGAACGTTCTGAATGTCAAGAGGATCATCAATGTCTTTGGGGTCATCAAAGGGCTTCAGGATCCAGGTACGCCGCTGAGGTCACTGTGCAGGACTCTCGTCTGTGTAGCACAGGTGGTGGGGGAGGGGGGACAAGGAGCAGGGTATATAATACAGAGGGTCCTTGGTTTACGACGGGATGCTGTTCCTCATCATGTGCCGTAAGTCAAATTTTGACGTATGTCGAAACTCTTTACGTAAGCGTCTACTGTGTTTTACCCTGGGGTCATTCCTCTGTCAGTCCACCAGGGAGGGAGACATTCACCCACCTGAGGCTCTGTATTGCATTTTCTGAGCGTTTTATTAAATGTACTATTAAATGTATTAAATGTAAAAAACAGGGTTTGGAGCAGCATCGCAACCGCAGATTTTCGTAAGTCGAGTATGTTGTACGTATGTACAGTATGTCGTAAGTCGTACGTTGAGGTCTCCTGTACATGCTTTCGTCTTTGCATGGTGGAGTTTTAACCTGCATTTGTGGACATAGTGAGGATCTGTGACATTCCCAGGAAGTGTTCCTGATCCCATGATCCCGGTTTTTAATGCAGTACAGGCATGAAGATCACGACCATCCAGTATCACTTTTCAGCCTTTTTCCTTCTATCTACAGTGATTCCTCCTCATACTCTGAATCTTGTAATAATATTATGTACCGCAGATGATGAAATAATTATTGCATTATATGCCCATGCAGTCTTTCCCACAGTGGTAAGCCCCTCCCCATTCTTACTCCAGAGAGACTCCGCCTCCCTGGGATGCACTTTTTATGCTTAGTCATCTTAAAAATAATAAGAAAATGGCGTTTAGGGCAGCATCGTAACCACATATTTTCGTAAGTCGAGTACATTGTAAGTCAAGGACCCCCTGTATATAGTGTTGCCTCTTACAGCAGTTAGTTATGACAACACAGTCTGAACAGGCTGTTTATATTATTATTATTATAAATATTACATTCAGGTTAAATTTATAATAATAATTTTGACATTCACTTTTTTGCTTTGTGTTATCATCAAAAACATTATGTCTGTGATAGTAACTGTGTAGTATCAGAATATGACCACCAGGTGTCTCATGTTCACATCAAATAGTAGTTGCTTATTAAGACAAATCAGCCATAACATTAAGACCATCCAGGTGAAATGAGTTACATTGACTATCTAGGAACTTCATTACAGTCGTAACTGTCAGGGGTGGCATATTATAAGCAGCAAGTGAACAGTCAGTTCTTGAAGTTGATGTGCTGAAAGCAGGGGCATAAGGATCTGAGCCACAGTCCTGTATAATGAGTTCCACAGCTGGACTAAGCAAATTAAATCTTACGGTTAAGGCATTGTAAAGTATTTTGTTGCATATAAACAGCTTTGTGGGACTGGAACGAGTGATTTATTGGTGATGCATAGTTGACTGGCCTCTTTGACAGCTCATTTAACAAGCTATAACTGAGCTCCTACAGAATAAAATGGCCTTTTTGATGACATGCGGAAATGGTGAGGGTATGTTAACATGAATACTGAAACAGGTTGTACCTGTTTAATCTCTCTCCATCATCTCCTGTAGATCGATATGTGGTGATTGGAGCTCAGAGAGATGCCTGGGGGCCCGGATACGCCAGGTCCACCGTTGGCACCAGTTTGCTGGTGGAGTTGGCCAGGACCTTTAGTGAGATGATCAAAAGTAAGTGAAGGATTTTCATTTTTATTCTCTGTGCTGCTGCACAGTGTGTGTTGGCCTTTGTTAGTGGTCAGTTCTGCACTTAGCTGGATATTTTTGGGTGTCGGACCTCACTTAATTTAGCAACAACACTGGCAATATAATATAACGTAATATAATATTTTATATCATAAAAATAACAGTTTGATATTTTATATTATATTATATTATATTATTTTATATTATATTATATTATATTATATTAGGATTTTTAATAATAAAATATAATATAATATGGAATATGGAAACATTGCACGTGATGACAGATGAGAAATTGTTGTATTTTTCCTTAAAGTTGGATTTAAGCCGAGGAGAAGCATAGTGTTCGCCAGCTGGAGTGGTGGAGAATACGGGGCTGTTGGTGCCACTGAGTGGTTGGAGGTTTGATAACATTTCTATTTGCATTAGATAACTTACCTGACCATGGTCCTGGATCTTGTGGATCTGCACATTTTAGAGTTTTTCTCGCAAATAACTGGCTCATTCGTCTCCTTATTGAGCTGAAGTTGGTAAAAGGTCCATCTCCTACAAATTTTTTGCATTTAGTTTTCCTGAGATTCAGGTTCACTTATTATTGTTTATGTGGGTTTATTCATCCAAAACCACCATATTTCATTTCCACACGACCGTATTCCAGCCTCTTGTTAATCAGTATTCTTATATTAAAATGGCTAATATTGTTACTGTCTTTGTCTGTTTTTATAAACTACAACCAATTCCATTTCATAACATGAAGAAAATGTTTTTCTCATTGATTTGGTCCCTTTTCTCAGTTTAGCTTCATTCTGCAGGTACAGTGGTGATTTCTGATGATTTTCTGCTTGCAGGGCTATCAGGCTTCACTGAATATGAAAGCTTTCTCCTACATCAGCCTTGATGGAGTTGTTACAGGTGTGTATGCAGTCTTTTGCTCAGCATATATATATATCCTAGTGGGTAGGATTATCTTATCTTAAAAAAAAAAAAGGGAAATAAAGGATTATCTTATCTTATAAAGGGTTATCTTATATAAATATATACAATATACAGGGGGTCCTCGAATTATGACATACTTAAAAGAAATTGTGGTAACGATGCTGCCCTGTTTTATTTTTTAATTTTTTAATGGTGTGAAATGTGAAAGTGAAAGTACCTTTAATAAAATGCTAAGAAAGTGCAATACAGATCCTCAGGTTGGTAAATGTTTCCCTCTGGTGAACTGACAGAGAAATGGCCCCAGGGCAAAACACGAGTTATGATGAAATGCAACTAGAAAATATCTGCTTTTAACCCCTCACACGTGCACACATGGAGATATATATATATATATCTCCATGTGTGCATATATATATATAGTGGGTATGGAAAGCATTCAGGCTCCCTTAAATTTTTCTCTCTTTGATAAATTGCAGCCATTTGCTAAAATCATTCAAGTTCATTTTCTTCCCCATTAATGTTCACACAGCTCCTCATACTGACAGAAAAACACAGAATTGTTGACATTTTTGCAGATTTATTTAAAAAGAAAAACTGAATCATATCAGCTTCTTAGACTTTCAGTGGTGCATCTTTTCTCCTTATGTTGAACAATGGCAACTACAGATTCCAAATGGTAGAAGCAAGCATCAATGTCTTTTCCCTGCACTAATGAAGCAATGAAACACACCTGAATAATCACAAACCACCATCCAAACATTATGGTGCCCTGAAATGAAGGGGACTTGAATTTCTACATGGTGAAGCTGAAATGTATGTAAATAACTTTAAATGAAAGTCTGGGATGTGCACTTTAATCTCGCCTGAATTGTTAGAGTTAAAATTTTACACTGATGAGCTACATCAAAGAGAAATGTCATTATGGAGGGCACTGTATGGATGCTAAACATCTGTATATTTTGTGCAGGTCCTATTTTTAAAGCCAGTGCAAGCCCACTGATGCATGACTTAATTCAGAATACTTTGAAGGAGGTGAGCGTTTTAACAGACTTTCTCAGATTTATCATCTTTTGGAATCAGAAACTGAACTGACTTTCTCTTTTTCCACTGCAGGTGTCTTCACCCAAGGACACCTGCAGTAGAAACAACACCCCTGGAAGGAACCCGGATGCTGCTTTGTAAGTTTGGCTTCTGCAGCTCCAGAAATTTAACTTGCAGAGTTTTAGGGCTGGACCTGAATATTCCACTATTTGGATTTTCCACTGTTGGGTAGGTGTCCAGGTTGCTTGAAATAAACACAGAGTGTAGGAGCTCAGTCACTCGTACAGATGCCGAGATGGACATTCACACAGCAAGACTGTACTAATTTAATATAAAACTCGCCTTTCAAGGTTGTCATTTACAAAGCCAGAGTCTGCTTCTTATATTCATTCAATTTAACCTCTAATTTCTGTTCCACCTTAAATTGTGCAATGTTATGTTTTTACTGCTGCACAATTTAAGGTGGAGCCAGCAAGACAGCTAACCTTGGGCACTGACTGAGGTTTTCTCTTCATTCGGGAAACCAGTTTCACTGGCAATGAAAAAATGTTGCTGAGTAGAAATGTAAAGATATTTGCTTTGTGAATGTATTACCTTTAGCGCCACGGTCTTGCAAGGAGTG
Source organism: Lepidarchus adonis (assembly GCA_037576955.1). Lineage (NCBI taxonomy): Eukaryota > Metazoa > Chordata > Actinopteri > Characiformes > Lepidarchidae > Lepidarchus > Lepidarchus adonis. The sequence goes on from JBBIGC010027576.1 coordinate 9,154, forward strand.
AATGTCAAGTGAGGTGTGCGTAAAACTATTGGATAATTTAAATTGAATATAACAAAACAAATAAACAAACATACTAAAATTTCTTTTAAATATGACATGTAAATAGACTAGCGTATCATTAGCACAACTGTCTTCTACTTCTGACTGCTCCCATTAGGGGGCGCCATAGCGGATTTCTTTCTGTACTCTGCATCTTTCACATCAACCAGCAGCATAATCTCTTTCAATACATCTATTATGTGTATCATCAGCATAACAGTTATATGACCAAGCAGAAGCATATACATAGAGAAAAGTAAGGGGCTTAAAATAGACCCTTGAGGAACGCCAAATCTAACAACTGCTGCAGAGGGAAAACAATCACCTATATTGACCGTAAAGGTCCGAGATGAGACATAAACCAATCTAGCGCTAAACCCTGGATACCCATACTATATTTAAGTTGTTCAATGAACAGTGTGTTCTCTATCTGTCTACTAGAGCATCTTCAGAACAGCAGGTCATGTGGAGGTTCCAGGTCTGCAGTAGTAAAATTCTACCAAAATTGGGGTCATGGGCCCCTAAGTCTCACTAATGCATGTGGGACGTGAAGACGAACATGAATGCTGCTCTGATAGAAAGGGATCAGTGCACCACAGTCAGGGCTGTTTCTGCAGCATGAGTGGGACCTGCTCATTATTAGACAGGTTTCCCTCCTCATGTGGATACTATTCAGGACCGGTCTACAAACAGGGATGTCTCACTGCACTGTAATATGTCATAAAAATGTGATTTTTTTTTACAGACTGGAGCCCATGAGGTTTTCTGACTCGGCATATCCATTCCTGGCTTCTTCTGGCATCCCTTCGGTCTCGTTCCACTTTTCCTCTGTAAGTTTAGAATTTTTGACTATTGCACCCACTGTTTTAACACATTCCATACACATTCCATACATACATCTTATTTAAACAGCCTGCTATGGTGGACGTGGTGAATTAGGTGCTTTTAGGTCAAACAGTTTTAGAGACTCATTAAGAGGAACTCCCCTGAGAACCACACACCTCAATTTCCACATCAGTGTCCACCAGCAGGGAGCACTTCAGTGACATAAGCCATATAATATGGCTTAAGATGACTATCCCACATAAGATGGCTGGTATAACGACTGCATAAGAGAAGAGAGGAGAGATCAGGAGATCATACATAGCAACTCCCAGATTGCCAGAGAGAGAGCGAGATCCACACTCTTCCATGGATGGAGATACAGAATACACTGGTTTTAACCAACATGACCGGCTTCTCTCCCTCAGGACACAGATTACCCGTTCTTCAGCACCATGCTGGACACCAGGCAGAACCTCCACAGTAAAACCTGCTCCAACGTCCTTGCGCTGACGAAGGCAGCAGGAGAGACAGCTGGGCTGATGGCTCTTCGGCTGGTGCATGACCACCTGCTCAGACTGAAAGTGGAGACCTACAGCAGCTTCATCAGGACCAGAGTCATCAAAATCCACAAGAACATCCACACTCTCCAGACAGTGAGATTTACTTTACGTTTACTTTGTCTTCAGATATTTTGGAGATAAATTAATATATATGTACATTGTACAGTACTGTGCAAAAGTCAAATGGTAGATCTTTGAGATCTTTCTGCAGCGAGAACACAAATGAACATTAGAGTAACAGCAACAGTGAAGCAGTGAAGAGTCTGATCTGTGTAAATGTGTAAAAGTCATTGAGATGTGAGCTGGTTAGAAGAACAGGTTTGGTTCCAGTTCTCCTCTCCAGGCCTCCAGCCATTGCATGGATGTGAATCTCCAGCAGAACCTGGTTTAACGTGAGGAACGACGGATTGAAGCCAAACCAAGGATTTGATGGAGACTACAGTAACAGTAAATGGTGAAGTCACATTCACACAGTCAGTGTTTACTGTAACTAATGTTTTGTTTCAGAAATTATTTTCCTAAGACTTTTGCACAGTAATGTATATAAATCACATATACAGCTTATCATATACACATAAACAATCAATATTACAGGGGATCCTCAACTTACATCAGGGTTCTGTTCCTCAGAGTGTGACTTAAGTCAAAACTCACTTAAATAATCACCTACGTGTGTAATGCCTGGTGCAATTCCTCTGTCAGCCCACTAGAGGGAGCCACTCACCCACCTGAGGCTCTGTTATGCCCTTTTCTGAGCGTTTTATGCTACTTTCACTTTCACAATTTTTTTAAGGGGTGGGGTAAGTTGTAAGTTAAAGACTCCCTGGTGGTGGGACCAGGGGGGCAGCTAGGGGGTTAGGTGTCTTGCCCAAGGGCACTTCAGTCATAGATGTGCAGTGTGCTCATTCACTTACCCCTTATTAACTATGGCTGTCGAAAAACTGGTTTTCTAGATGAAGTTTTTCCAAACGGTGTTATTTATTAGTCCTGGTGCAGTGCTCTCACCCCAAGTAGGTATTAGGCCTAAAATAACACTGGATTCTGATTAAGGAACATACACATCAATCATGCATTTCTTCACATCTGGAAAGAAATTGCCATTAGACCGATTCCATATTAGGAAACGAGCGTTCACCAGATCCTTCACATTCTGTCTCTTTCAGGTTCAACCCCGTATTACAGGCCTCAGTGCACAGGGGCTGATGTCTGCGTCGGGCTCGTTCAGCCGTGCTGCCGGAAAACTCACCACCAGCATCGCAAACAGTGACCTGGACGACCATGAGCAGTGTCGCATCATCAGCGACCGCATCATGGGGGTAAACGAGATAATGATAATAATAATAATAATAATAATAATGCATTTAATTTTAAAAGCACTTTACATTAAAAATCTCAAAGTGCTTTACAGAAGTGAAGTTCTAGAACAAAAAGCAATGTTAAAACAGACAAAGGCAATAATAAAACGAAAATATATATATATATATATATATATATTTATATACTGTATATCTTCTAATAATAGTCTGTCTCTTTTAGTCGCCCGTTTCCATTAAACGCCGGTCTCCAATAGTAGCCGGTCTGTGGCAAACGCGTTCTCTCTGCGATCTGAAAAGACCCACTGCTGTTTCCGTAGACCAAAACAAACTCTATCTCCGCCCCTTTTCCACCCCCGGCGCTGCCAGAAGCAAATGATTGCCTGGTGGAGGAGCTGAGAAAGTGAGCGAGGATTTAGATGGACTACTGTTAACATGGATAATTGACCAAAGACTGAAAGGTGCACGTGTTTCC
>JBBIGC010027597.1:0-27541 GCA_037576955.1 Lepidarchus adonis
ATTGTGTGTTTTTCTTTTTTAACATTTGCTTTATTTATTGTGTGTAAATTGTGCTGCTGTAACGTGTGTAATTTCCCGCTTGTGGGACAATAAAGGATTATCTTATCTTATCTTATCTTATCTTATAGGATAGTCACAAATAGAATCTTGCTGTATGTTATAATTCTGCAGCGTACGATGTGTTGATATCAGGCTATGAAGAAGTTCATTCCAGACCACATAGGCCTGTACAACGAGAGGAGAAAATCTCCAGCCCTGGGAAACTTTCAGTGCAAAGAGAGATTTCATTCAGTAGTAACGGATGTTGACATGGTTTTAGCTGCTGTAACATCGACAAATGTGCTTTAATTCCCCTAAGAAATAGAATCTGCTGTAAGGTAACATCTTGTTTCACACTCTATAGATAATGGATACAGAAAGCACTGTTGTGTCCTGAAAATCGGAATCGGAGAGAAATCTCCTCTGACAGGCTGGCTTTTGTTGTGGGAAATGTTACACGAATTAGCCTTCACTTTGCGCGCTTGCCATGCGTGGATATTGCTGAGAAGGCCATTCGGGCTGCCATGCTGAAGGAGAAAAGCCATTTGCTGATTTTTCTCACAGGAACCCTACTCAGCTCTCGCACTCACTGATATCCAGATGTGCAGTGCTACTCTCACTGGCTGCTGTGGCAAAAGCAGCTGGTTCATTAGAAGGCTCACTGATCTGTAGGATGCACCTAAAAGAATATAACCCTAACCTAAGGAAACTAGTGTAGAGAGATTGACTCCATGAGAATAGGCATTGACATGGTTTTAGCTGCTGTAGCAGCTTTAGCTTTAGCTTTAGCTTTAGCTTTAGCTCTGCAGTGTGTAACATGACTGCTCCAGAAGTTGAAAGAATAAGTGGGATTTAATAATGTAACGTGTTTTTTTCTGTTTCAACAAATGTGTTGTGACTGTTACATGGTGTTACAATGGATCTTGAGTTATTGACGTGTCAGTTGCAGTGACCCATGTGGATTAAATTTGACATTTTGACAAATTTGACATCTAAATTGCTCATAAAGAATGTGGTAGTGATCCAGGGTGTGGAATTTTAAATTACTACATCACAGGATACCGGCTCGGGTATGTATAAGCTGCTGAAATTTTAAGAGAAGTATTGAACATGTCACCAATTCTCTAAGTTAATATGTTTCTAAAGGTGCTATTGACATAAAATTATCGCTAGATGTTGGTAACAACCCATCCAATCCACACATGCAAATAAATCAAAGAATAGATTTAGTGCAATGGCCAAGTGGCAAGGCGTCGGTCTTGTAAACCGAAGCCCATGGGTTCGATGTACCTTTTACAGGGGCAGTGGTGCCTAGTGGTTAGGACTTTGCCCCTGGGATCAAAAAGTCGCAGGTTAAAGTCCCAGTCCGGGCACCACTGAGGAACCCTTGATCAAGGTACCGTCCCCACTTCACTGCTCCCTGGGCACTGTTGATAGCTGCCCGCTGCTCCACGGGTGCACGTGTGATGGGTTAAATGCAGAGAACAAACTTCATTGTGGTGACTGTGTGTAGTGGTGTTTTCACAATGACAGAAAATCATTTTCAGATGGCCATACATTAAGTTATGTGTAATAAAATGAAATGACACAGTGGAAAAAGTATTAGTACACTCTTACTGAAATGTATTTAATACTTCATACAAAAGCCTTTGTTAGGCTTCAAGATGCCTCCTTTATGCCTCCTTTAGTCACATACTTTGCACTTACTTTGCTAGTGTGATTTTGGCCACATAGATTTTCTATAGGATTCAGGTCATGTGATTGGCTGGGCCATTCTTTCAACTTTATTTTCTTTCTCTGAAACCAACTAAGAGTTTCCTTGGCTGTGTGTTTGGGATCATTGTCTTGCTGAAACGTCTCTGTACATTTTTCCATTCTTCCTTTATTCAATTATGTGAAGTGTGCCAGTGCCGTATACTGTGTTTTTGGGATGATATGCAGTGTCTTTTGACCTGGTGTGTATTATGGCATCCAAAGTAAAATTTTGGTCTTATCTGACCTCACTATATTTCACAGGCTTGTCTAAATGTTGGTCAGCAAACTTTAAGCTCTCCACAAGTGGTCATTGGCTCTTGGACAACTCTTCTAAAAATTATTTTGACTCTATTTTGTCTGAAATCTTGCTAGGAGTCTTACCTGGTCGTAGCTGGTTTATGGTGAAATTATGTTCTTCCCACTTCTGGATTATGGCCCCATCATTGCTCACTGGAACCTTCAGTAGTTTAGAAATTGGTGCTGGGTGGGGAGTTATGCAAATGAGCTGAGGGCAGAAGTGTGTGTGTGTGTGTGTGTGTGTGTGTTACTGCTCTATTTTATTCTGTGTGTTTCTGGAGGGTTTGGGGATTATTGTGTTATTATTGTGTGCTATGTGTTGTGCTTATGTCCTACAGTGTTGAGGGTGCGAGTTGGTGGCGGATGTCCACACTTACCATAGAGCAGAAGGTGTTGGTAGCTGGGTATTTCGGGCTGTTGGCATCCGCCATTATGCCTCGCTCACATGGTAATGCTTGTGTGTATCCTAGTCTCTAAGGAGTACGCTGCTACAGGTTAGTCTTTTTAAAGACGGGTACAAGTAAGCAATAAAGACCTGGCAGCTCCGTCTGGTTAAAAAGGCATTACAGTGTGCAAGTGTGTCATTAATGGCTAGAAAACAAAAGTCTTGAGAGACACATTTCTCTATAGGCCATCAGTTAAAGCTGAAGCAGCTGATTTAACCAGGATTGCTTTCTAATTACTGATAGATTTCAGCAGGTGTCATGACTTTCCATGCATTTCTGCACCTTCCTTTCTTCATGTGTTTAATACACATGGGACAAAGACACATTTCCCTGACATCACTTTCATGTCACGTGTTTTCGTCTTGTCATGTGTCCCTGATTGTTCCCCGCCCATTACCAGGTGTTCTTTGTGGTCAGTTATTGTGTTGCATGTGTTTGTGTGACCTGTAAATTTGTTTAGAGCTGAATGATTCTTTGAAGTTTTTGCATTTATGTTTCTTGGGAAGAATCCTTAGGAAGAAAAATCCTTAAACTCCAACAGAGACAGTCTTCAGGAAGCAGGTGTTTTGTTTTTTTTTTTTTGTTTTTTTGTTTCCAGAGACTTCATGAACAGAAATACAGAGGTTACACTGCAAGACACATAATGCAAAACAGGATGGCCAGATTATACTTTGTAAAAAAAAAAAGTATTTGAAGAACCTGCAGAATTCTGGAAAAAAGGTGTTAGGGACAAATTAATCTGTCAGAGCGAGAGGAAAATGTGGAGAAAAGGAACCGCCCAAGATCCAAGGCATACCAGCTAATCTATTAAACACTGTGGTGAACATGGTGTCCCATGGTGGCACACTGCTTCAGTGATGATGTAATTTCTAAAGGCAGTTGCACAAGGAATTCTAGATACATCTTATATACTGAAGTTCCAGAAAATGCCTCCAAGCTCTTTGGGGTTGTTATATTGTTGCTGGATAAAGTGTCATCCAAACACACTGCTAAAGAAACATGGGAGTTTCTCAAAGATAAAAATGGAACATTCTTTAATGGCCAAACCAGTCACTTGATTTAAATCCAACTGAACACGCATTCCATATACCAAAGACGGAACAAGCACGAATTCAAGATGGCTGCCGTAGCGGCCTGGCATAGCAATACCAGAGAAGATACTCAGCACCAGGTGATGTCTATGAATCGCAGACTTCAAGCAGTGATTGCATGCAAAGGATATGCAAGAATATACCAAACTATTACTTCGTCGCAAACATTCTGGTGCCCTGAAATGAGGGGGGCTGGTATAAAAAATGTCTATCATATTTCCCCAACGATAGGCTGCCACATTCTATAAGTCGTAAAACATGCTCATTTATGTTTTAAAACTATAAGTTAAGCCGCCCCGTGTTATTAGCCACAGCGTTACTGAATGTACCGATCTGAACTAAAAGCATCTAACTTGACAAACCCCTGGAGACCTTTGCAGCTCTATACCGGTAGTGACATTATACCATAATTGACCATAAACAACTAAATTGATCAAATTTTGATCTCACCAATATCATCTGTCCCAATGCAACATCTGTAATATCCAATATGACCATGTGTCCAACATTAGTGACCGCAAAGCAGCACAGGTCGCAATTTACGTTTACAGATCCGATTTGAAGAAAGGTAAACCTAATAATTTTTGCATTGTTGCTAATTCCGTACTGAAGAATTTACAGGTAGACGGATGATTGATGATTGATTGCTGCATGACGACGCAGTGCTGAGCCATTTTCCAGCATCATAGGAAGGGTTTATTTTTTCTTCTTGCCAGAATATGACAATCAGAGGTTGTACTTAGTAAAGCTAATCATCTACAATCGCTTTTATTTTACAATACACAGAGGATCTGTGCACTTTGGTGCATCAAAGACTACCATGACAGCTATGCTAACTGCTAAGAAGTGTTAGTTCCAGCTACTTGTTTGTTTCTTGTTTCCAGTGGAGTGTTGTGGTGGGAGCATTGCATTGTGGACTGTGTGGTGTTTGGAACAGAGAATGGGTGGGTACAAGGTGTGGAAAGAGCGTTGTTTTTAGCAGAGAGTTGTAGCCGGTTAGCGTGACTCAGCCAGTCAGCCATGAAGCCGAGGTAGCAGACCTCCGACCATGGTCACGCTGACACAAGGAACATTCTAGATTGCCGGCAGCCTAGAGCAGCGCCCCTGGGGTTTTCCATCTCGCCATTTAACATTACATTGGTATAGTGCACCAACCACTCAATCACCACTTTATTTACCACCTCTTTTCAGCAGAGGACACTTGAATCAATGGGCGGCAGGCACGCTCGCATCAGCACTTGTTTTCGGCCGTTCCATGGTGTGGTGTGTGCTTCTGTTTATGTTCCCCCTTGCACTTGGGCCCCTTCGATCTGGGGCCATACACAAAGATGTAATTTTATTAGGTAATATACACTTTATTTATATTATGCACCATATAGATGCACTAATATTTACAGTCAAACCTCTTTAGCGTGCCATTATTGGTCCAGGCTCTAAATTTGGTGAGAGGCAGTGTTGGCAAACTATTGAAATGGGGGTAAATACATGGAAGTAAATCTGTCCTGCAGGTGGGGTTGGCAAGATAACAGGGGCGAGCTAACGGGGTTTGATTGTATGCGACTGATACCTCATACCTTTGCAGCAAACCACCAAAATTATATCTAGCCAGAAAAAAAAGAAACATTCACATGGTAGCAAGGTGAAGCAGCAGGAGAGGGGGATTTCCAATAAAGCGAACTGGGACTGGATAATTAAATAAAATAATTAAATTGAGGCCTATGAATTGGGATCTGGAGCAGAAAGAGATGAATCCAGATCTGGTAATCCAGTCCAGGGCCCAGAGACGACAACAAATCAGAATCACCTGAATATTGGTTATAAAACAGGTATTCTTTGTGAAGTATTGTTTTGCCTAGGCATTCTTAATGGATGAAAGTGATGTTCAGTGATGAATCACAGATCTGGACTGGCAAAGGAGATGATGCATGAACTTTTTTCTAATAAAACATTTAACTATGACTGAAGGAAACGACACATTTCTCCATGTGTAAACTCTAAGAGATGCAGTTACCTGTTAGGTACAGAACCAGGTGAGAAAGCAATCAGTCAATGCAGAAGTGCAAAAATAGATATGGTGATTTTAGGATGATATTGCCTCAGAGCCAAGAGTGTTAAAGCTTTTATTCTATAAAGGCTTCTCTTTTCAATGACACAGCCAGTAAACAGTCATGATCTCATTCCAGCTAAACATTTATGGTGAAACCTATTAAACCTTTCATGACCAGGTGATTTTATTTGAGAAAGTGGAAACCAGTTTGATAAAGAATATGATTTTTTATTATTGAAGGACTGAGGAAACAAAGTATTAATTGTGATTTTCCCCCCTTCTCTTTTCTCTCCACTTGTTTCTTTCTTATACCTCAATATCTCTCTTTCATTTCTCTCTCTCCACTATTTCACTTTTTGTTTTAGTATACAGCATTTCTCCATCCCTGTGTCCTCCTCATCCCCTCCTGATCTTTCATTATTTCTCTCTCTGTCTTTCACTCTTCTCTCCATCCATTTTTTACACTCCATCTTGTTCATCTTTCTCTCTCTCTCCTTCCCATTACTCTAACTTTCTATTCCAGGTCTTCAGATATTTCCCTTGCTGTTCAGTGCAGTGTTGGGGACAAGATGTCCCAGACTATATTAGGCATCCTAGACTGTGTGTATATCTGTGTGTGTGTGTGTGTGTGTGTGTGTGCGTGTGTTTGCGTGTGTGTGTGTTTGTGGGAGAGAGCGAGCGAGAGAGAGAGAGAGAGCGAGAGAGAGAGACAGAATGAGAGAGTGTAAAATGCATATTAGCTTTCAGTGCAGCCCCCATTCCCTCTTTCCAGCTCAGCCAATCATAGTGCAGCACTCAGTGCCCCTATGCCTGTAACACTGTAGCTGTTACACTGTTACTTTAACCTTTAAGACACAAAACACACAGAGGAACTGTTCCAAAATGTTCTAGAAAGTGTCAGAGTGAGTCTGGGATGTATATGTGTGTGCGCGTGTGTGTGTGCGCTCATTAATACAGGGGTCCTCGATTTACGCCAAGGTTCGGTTCTTGTGACGTCGAATTTTGTCAGAAAAAAGTCAGAACTTCAACAGTAAATAATGTTTAAACATTAAGGGGAATCTGGAGGAGTCTCAGTTCATGTGTGGCAACCACTGAAACCACTGCTGAACAAGTCTATGTTTGATCTTCAAGTTTTCAGAAGGGCTAAATATAACCGCATGAGTTTGGGATTATCTTGACAAACCATTGTCACTTAACACAGTCCACAACTGCATCAGGAAATCTGAACCTGAAACTTGATTACACAAGACATGCATCAAAAATAGACATTAAATTCTCCATGTATAAGATTAAATGGACCATCCAGCTTGTTAATCAGCAATAGGTACAAAAGTCGCGCTAACAGCTGGCATGGCATGGGATGAAGTCCATGATTACTTTACAAGACAATTGTAAGAAATGTTCTGCAAGCTACAAAAGAGTGTGGGCACTTAATTGACCTTGCCCACAACCTTCTTCTGTCCCCTACTGAAAATGTAAGGTGCATCATGAAGAGGAGAATCAGATAAGTGTTGAGCAGCAGACATCTTATTTTTCGAGCAAGAATGGACAAACATTTCACTTAAAACTGCAAAAACACGTTTAAACAGTGGTATGTAGATACATATACGTAACATTGTGGTAAACACAACTTTTTAAAGTGTGTTGGAAGCATTAAATTCTAAATTTGCTTATACAGTATTTATACAATGCATTATGCTGGCATGGAAAATACTGGAATTTACTTATTTGTACTTGTGTCAGTTAAAGTTAAAGGGACTTGTTTTTTTTTAGCATTTTTAAAAAATGTACATGTTCTGAATGACAGAACTGCAAGGAGAAAGCCACTGCTCTCCAAAATGAACATGGGCCACATAGCAAGACAGTGATTCTATGCATAAACATAGTTCTACAAAATTATCAAATAATCGATTGTTTTCCAATGGCCAAGTCTAAGTTCTGACCTTAAACCAATAGAATTGTTTTGGACTGATCAGCAGTTTTCAGAAATGTTTAGCTGCAGTTGTTGCTGCACAGGACGGTCAAAGCAGTTATGGAAAAGAGTCACATACTTTTCCACTCACAGATACAGTCAGGTCCATAAATATTGGGACATTGGTACCACCGTGGATTTGAAATGAACAAGATGTGTTTTAACTGCAGACTTTCAGCTTTAATTTACATTTACATACAAATCAGATGAACAGTGTAGGAATGACAACATTTTGTTTATGTTCCTCAACATTTTTAAGGGGCCAAAAGTAATGAGACAAATGAATAATCATAAATCAAACTTTCACTTTTTAATACTTGGTTGCAAATTCAATTACAGTCAATTACAGTCAATTACAGCCTGCAGTCTGGAATGTAAAGACCCTGTTGATGCTCTGCCAGGCCTCTACTGTTTTTGCTTGTTCTTGGGGCATTTTACCTTCAGTTTTCTCTTCAGGAAGTAAAATAATAATAATAATAATAATAATAATAATAATAATAATAATAGGTTATATTTATATAGCGCCTTTCACAAACCCAAGATCGCTTTACAATTAAAACACACACACATAGGGGAAAAAATTGTAATAATAAAAATAATAATGACTAGATAAACAGAAGAAAGTGTCAACCATTAAACAGAAAGGTTTTTAGACCACCATTAAAGGAAGAGAGAGAAGAGCAGTGATGGAGAGATTGTGGAAGAGAGTTCCAGAGTTTGGGAGCCAAGGCACTGAACGACCCGCCCCCTCTGCTAATAAGATTAATACCTGCTCCATGCTCAATTGGATCCAGGTCAGGTGATTGACTTGGCTAGTGCATAACATTCCACTTTTTTCCCCTAAAATAATCTTTGGTCATTGTCCATCTGCACTGTGAACCGTCGTCCAATTAGTTCTGAAGCATTTGACTGAATATGAGCAGATAATATTGCCAGAAACACTTCAGAATTCATCCTGCTGTTTTCGTCAGCAGTCACATCATCGATAAATGCAAGGGAAACAGTTCCATTGGCAGCCATATATGACCACACCATGACACTGCCACCACCATGCTTCACTGACGAGGTTCCTTCTCCATATTCTTCTCTTCCCATCACTCTGGTACAAATTGATATTTTTCTCATCTGGCTTTTTATATGTTGTACCTGTTTTTGAGGCTCGCTACTGGTTTACATTCTGTGGTGAACCCTCTGTTTTCACTCTGATGAAGTCTTCTCTTGACTCTTTGTGAAGAGGTTTTTCTTCACCAGGAAAAGAATTATTCGGTCAACCACCACAGTTGTTTTCCATGGTCTTCCGGGTCTTTCTGTGTTGCTGAACTCACAATTGCATTCTTTCTTTTGAAGAATGTGGCCAAATCAAATGTTTGGAACAATGTTTTTCTATCTCTCTGATGGGTTTGTTTGTATGTTTCAGCCTAATGATGGTTTGCTTCACTGATAGCGACAGCTCTTTGGATCTCATATTGAGAGTTGACAGCAAAAGATTCTAAATGAAAATAGCACACTTGAAATGAACTCTAGACCTTTTGTCTGCTCCTTGTAAATAATGAGGGAATGACACATGCCTGGCCATGGAACAGCTGAGTAGCCAATTATCCCATTACTTTTGGCCCCTTATAAAGTGGGAGGCACGTATAGAAACTGTTGTCATTCCTACACCGTTCACCTGATTTGTATGTAAATACCCTCAAATTAAGGCTGAAAGTCTGCAGTTAAGTTTCATTTCAAATCCATTGTGGTGGAGCCAAAAAGATATATCAGGACCTGGCTGTTTGTAGTATTGGATAGTTTCTGTATCTGTTGAAAGCTGTGCTTGCTTTGCATTTACTGACTGGTGGCAAAGATTGTTAAAGTAATACAGTAATACAGTTAATGTAGAAAATAGAAAGAGAAAGCTTGAAGTGAAAGAATCATTCACCACTGTAGAGGAGCAAAATAGAATTTATTAAGTGATTTCTGTTGTAGGTAAATTAATAATTAATACCTGTCTCATAAGTGTTTGTTATTTTCAGAATTGGAATTACAGGATACAGCCCAACACAAAATCCCTGCTACACACGCACACACAAACACACACACACACACTCACCCACACACACACGCACGCACGCACACACACACACACAAACACACCCACACACACACACACACACACACACAGACACACACACACACATACACAGGTGTCTAATAATACTATATACACTACTTCAAAGCACATGCATTTACACGCCTACAGACTAACTACCTCACTAAGAATGTCTGCACACACACAGAGCGCGTGTCAGTCAGGAGCGACTCCAGCTTAAACACCATCCAGCGGCACCACATTCACCTGGCATCTCACACACAGACACACCCACCCACACACAGACACACACACAGGCACACACACACACCCCCACACACAGGCACACACACGCACACACAGACACACACAGACCCAGGCACGCGCACACACACACACACTCAGAGGTGTGTGAGTAACAGACCGTTCATAAATCACACTGCTTTTGCAGTGCAGCCAGACGCTGAGGTCATAACAGGTGTTTCAATATATTTAAAACTGAGAACTTTAGAAATTTGAGTCAAATTTCAAATTTGATTTGGACCTTTACAGAGATCTTTACTGCTTAGAAATGTGTGTGTATATAAATATAATATTTATACAATAATTTACAGTTTAAAAAGGTGTCCTCAGTCATTGTATGAAGACAACATGGAGCTCTGAAGTTCTAATGGTCAAATAAGGTTAAATCCACAACTTAGGGGCCAAAACATCTCGTCTGTCTACAAATTTTGAGAAAGAAAGGAGTATTTGAGAGTAAATTTAAGGGGTGTGCCAAAATATTGATGTGGCTATATTTCGTCATCCTTGCTCACAGGATATGATAATCCATACACAGATGAGAATATCAATGTTTTAATTAACAAACATTGGCCGCTAATTTGACTCACCAGCGTTGCTACTTCATGTTTCCTCTGGGTGGCGCTGCAGGACATGGGGAAACTTATAAACAGAAAGACAAATTGAATGCTGGGCTGAAAGACGCCCAGCCACATTTAAATCTAAAGTCTGGATTCACTTTGCTTCACTTTTAGAACATTGACGGAACAAACCGTGGATTATTTTTTGACGGTCGTATCTCTGTGCGTCTGTTTTAATGAAGCCTACAACCTGGTCGATGTGATAAACATGCGTCAGTAAAACACATATCGCTGGAAAGCTTCTTTCAAAAAGAGAGAAAAGGTCCAATAATGCAAGTGTGCAAAAATACTCACCCCCACCGATATCTAGCACTTGCTGAACGGTTCTTAATGATTACTTTGATCAAACAAAAACGTTTCTGCATAAAGGGAGTTAAACTAGAAACTGTACCAGAGGACCCGCCTTCCAAACACACATCATCAATGTGACTCTTGACTCGTTTCATGGGAGTAATGCATTGTGGACTATGTAGTTTCTGGTGCGGCAAAACCGGTGGGAATACGGCGTAAATAAAGTTGGAAAGAGAGTTCGAGTAATTTCAGTTGCCAGCACGACGCTGTTCTCTGTACAGAGTAAAAGAATAATTAAAGCCACGAGTCACAAATGGCATCACACTTTTGAGTGCATTCACGTCAAAGTTAGCAAGTCAAGGCATTCACTCTGAAGCTGAATTAGTAGTTCCCCTGCGGTTCCGTCCACAATAGCAAAGAAAATACAGGAAAGGTAAAGATCGCAATGCTGTTACCGTGATGTGTGACTGCTTATTGCAGAATTGCTGTATCACAATATTACTGTTATTGTGGGCCACGTATCACATATTGTATTGCGTATTGTATCGTGAGATACACTGCGATTCCCACCCCTTTTCTTTTCTTTTCATTTCTTTTAAAATAATATATTACATACTTATTACATGCGACTACCTAGATGTCAGTTAGAGTAATAAGAAATGCTATAAAGTATTTTCACAACAGGCAGAATTAATTGCGGTTACTCCCACTGAGTGGCAGAAAAAACTTTTACTGAGTTTGTGTTCACCTTGAATGCAGCAAAAGAATCTAAACACTTCTAAAATGGGAAACAGATGTAGTGCACAAACAGATTCAACAAGGAATCAGAGCAAACTCCTGACAGACTCCCAAAAGCAAAAGATGTTCAAAGCAACAGATAATTAGAATTATCAATACTGCTACATGTAAACTGTCTCCATATGTCCCGCCAAACATGTACAATGGGCTGTGAGAACTTTCCATCTTGTCTGCTATGGTGGATGTGCTGTGATATTATTAAATAATAATAATAATAATAATAATAATAATAATAATAATAATAATAATAATAACAACAACAACAATAATAATAATAATAATAATAATAATAATAATAATAATAATAATAATCACAATCATAATAATCATATAATTATACAATAAAATAATTATAATTTAATCTATTTGTTTATAATTTCATTAAATGTATTTTTTGTTTGTTAAATTATTCAATCTCACTTTGAGAGATTTAATTTTACAACAGGTGCTCTAGTGCTTCTCTAATGTTGGAACACAGCATGGGGAACAATGTGGATCAGGACAGCTGCTTTTGAAATATAAGTGCAGTTCTTCAGCTTATTTTTTTCTGTAGACTGGCAGTCTGTGTGGAGCTTTATTGAACGGAATTATATGGAATATAAGGAGCTATATTGAGCATCTCTTCTGAGTCTTGTAAATAGTTTGGGATGTATCTTGACCAGAGATTGATAAATTAACCCCAACAACATCAATACATTCCTCAGTGACTGTGTCTGTAACAGCAGATTATTTATCCTCCATTATCTAGACAATATCTTTAACTTAACACTTGGAAACCTTTTGAATTTCTGCCCACTGACTTTAATAAGCGACGTTGACAGGTTAGAATATTTCACAGTGCAAGTCCACTGATAATAAAATCAATATCATTTAATTATGAGTCATTCATTTCTTTATACAATTGACCATTTAATAACTTCATTCATTATTAATTGTCCAAACCACTTATACCTTCAGGCTTTGTCGTGTGTAGAGATATAAAGATCTGGATTCCTGGCTGTTTCAGTGTCCATGGATCACTGCTTCGATGGAAAGTTGTAAGGATTACTGTGGAGTCCAACAGCATTTAATTTAAGCAGATAATATTTTGTTTCGGTTTGTCTACTAAAGTCAGCCTTGTTGCAGCATGTTTTACTGCTCAGTCTGAAACAAAACTGAAGCTAACATCCTGCCATGCGTGCATTTTTTCGATGATTCATTCAGCAGTGAGCACCTGGCAGGTGTGCTAGCAGTGATGTCAGCCAAAACCCCGCCCAAGGATGTATGGTAGGCCCAGATGGGCAGAGTCAGACAGGTAATGGCCTGTTCTTCTTCTGTAGTATACCGCAGCTGCTGCTCTTCTCCAGACACCAAAGTGCCAACAAGACTCATTGCATGTGTGTGTGTGTGTGTGTGCTGCAGCCAAAGTAATCATAAATCGCTCTCTCCCTTGCTCCCTACACACTGAACATGAGCAACACCTCACCATCATTCAGAATCACTGTGGGAGTGTAGCATTAAAATGCCCAACAGCACTGGTCAAGACCTCAGGTGACTTAACCAAGTCAGGATGATACAAAAAAAAACTCTGATGATAAAACATTGCTTTTGGTCTCTATTATAAAGAAAAAGAAATTCATCTTTGTGATATCTTTAAAAATTAAAGTGTACAATATGTGTGCAAAATGTAAAAATTGCACCATATGAAGGCCACTAGACAATTAATTAAAGATCTAAAGATAAACAATGCCAACATGACTTTTCATAGCTCAAATGTAAAATTATTAAACCAGTGAATTCCATTTTTTAAAGTTTTGTATACTTTTCAAAATAAATTTTCTATGAATAAGCTTTTACTGATTGATGAACAGGGCATCTGCAGGTCATTATAAAGCCATGTTCAGCAGTCCCAATATCCACCAAAAGAGGGAGCTATTAGTCGGATATTAGCAGGATCTCATGAATGCATGTGTGTTTGTACATGAATAAATGTGTTTTTACATGACACATTTTCTTGAATATTAAGTAAAATGAAAAGTTTGGCATTATAATGTGTAAATATTCAATTAATTGTCAAAATCACAAAATTTGTTAAAATAATCCATAGAGATTGCACTAATACTATGCTATGTAACATGAAGAATATGATGTTAGATGCTAGCCTTAAGCTAGTATGCTCATTTTTAAAGTGTAAAATCACTAATTAACCTTGCATCTCCAAAACAATAAAAATATTATTAAATTAAAATATTACACACACACACACACACACACACACACACAAAGACAGACACAAATGCTGTGGTCAAGGCATTCACTTTGCAGTTTGACCTTGTGCCAGCACAACCTGCCCAGTGCCTCAAACTCATGGGAGTGTGTGAGTGATGATGGGCTGTTTGTTCTCTCACCTGCAGAGTGAAGGATGATGGGACATAGACACAACAGGACGCAGGTCGTCAGTCACAGCCAGAACACCTGCATTGCTGGCATCCTGAACAGTCACGGCCAGAAGACCTTCGCTCAACTAGACTCCCCCACCCCACTCTTGACCTTTCTTGGGTCAAAGGAGAAGGTGTTGACATTTAAGTGGACGGTCGGCTTAAGACCGCAGTTTCCTTTCCAAGTTTAAGGCCCAAATATTCTCAGCACTGCACTCGATCCAAAATAATCCAAATTTCCCCACATTCCCATCCAGCGTTGCTCTTGCATTGCCTGTCAATCAAATCCCCAGTACTGTGAATGCATATACAAAGGCAGCAGCGCTGATGGAAATATCACTCAGATTGAAGTTATGTAACCCAATGAAAACACCTAAATGAACAAACAAAGCCCCAGAGGCTGCTGGGAAAAAAGCGCCAGCGATGTACCTGATAACAAACCCGTTTATCTGTGGTGAGCACATTTCTCTAGAGTGTCTCCAAAGTCAACACTGCTCTACTCCGGGGAGCTCGCAGGCCAGTGGCTGCTTACACAGATGGAGGATCACAGTCTTTCACACTCAAACGTAAAACATGCTGCCGGAGTCAGGAAAGCACGATATCTAATCCAGCACCAATGCACGCGAACACATAACCAACAGCATGTGCAGCAATTATTCAGTATGAGTGAAAGTACCCTGCAAATGAAACGTCACAATCCAGACTTCAATGAGATTATAACGTGAGACAAGTTCGCCAGTTATGCGAGAATTACATAAGCTGTCGTTCCCTGAGGAGAGGAATTCTCAGTGGTTTGCGGAAAAAGTGCAGGAATGTTAGTAGTCTGCATGGGGCTATGAGTTCTGTGTACTCAGCAGGGGCCCAAGTTAGTGAAGTACATCCTGGACATCTAGTGAACTTACATTTACATAAATTTAACAAACTTATATCTAAGCTAAATGGTCCAAGCAGTTTCAAAAGTTGGTTCCCATGGAGGAGTGTAACAGGATGGAACCTTGTTCAAGGGTACTTCAGTGGTACCTGGGCCAGGAACCTGCTACCGTCCAATCACAAGGGCAAGACCAGTTGTGACTATATTTTTAAATTAACATTTTAAAAACTAAAATGGGTTTTATATCTAATCAAGAACAATGAAGCTATTGCTGCAAGTCAATGAACCTTTTTGTCACTTTACAGGACTATTTTTCAAAGAGTTTATGAAGCGCAAAACAAACTAGCTGATATTTTATTTTAGAGTGCAAGTCTCTTTGGGGTTTAAGAGTAGCATTGGAGGTCTGTCACTCAACCTGAGTCTGATGAGGCTCGACATAATGCAGGTTTTGAACAATGTTATCTGGTCAGGTTTGGGTGTTTTATTGATCAGAGGAAGGTGGAAACTGTTCTCAGCTTTATTAAGTATTAAGTAACTCAAATACTCAGTAGTAAATGTAAATATGTCATTTTCCTTTTCAAACAGCATTGTGTTGCTCAATCCTGGTCCTGGAGAGCTACCACCCTGGAGAGTTCAGGTCCAACATGCCTGGATCTCACATTCAGACACCCCTGAGGGCCTTAATCATCTGGATCAGGTGTGCTTGATTAGAGTTGGAGCTAAAGTCTCCAGGGTGGTAGCTCTCCAGGGCCAGGCTTGAGCACCCCTGCTTTACATACTTTGCTATTTACTTTAATTACCTTTCAATGCCTCTTTGGGAAACATTAAATATTTGAAAAACTTCTAAGAAGAACTTATTTGAACTTATATGAACTTATATTCATATAAAAAGTTTTAGATTATGTTCTTTTAAAGCTATAAAAGTTTCTTTACACTCCCAATGTCTTTACAAATATGGTTATACAGGAAGCTGTGGTATCTCTAAAGGAGCCTGTTGTGGTTTAAATGATTATTTTATATACTGATACGCTATTTACACAGTAAAGTCAATGGTTTTTAGTGATTGTGCTGAAATTACATTTGATTATTTGAAGTAATTGAAAATTAATCAAACTATTTGTTCATATACAACTGCTGACACTGAAAAATCTATCGCCATGGTGAGGAACTGTAATACCTGTCTACTGCTACTATAGCCAGTATAACCAGCAGAACCATATACTGCACCTGATCAGACTTATTCCTCTGACAGCATCTACTAATGAGCCTACAGTCTGGTACTCTCCTCCCTTTCCTTCCCCTCTTTCCTGTTCCCCAAAGTGCACTCTTCACACCGTTCACTTATCAGGACATTACCTAACCAACCTTTCCTGCATCATATCTATATCATTTCAGCTCTCTCACTCTCTCTCTCTCTCTCTCTCTCTCTCTCTCTCTCTCTCTCTCTGATGATACAACAGGTCTTCTCTACATTTACACAGAAACATCCGTGATTCTAAATCCATATCACTGCATATCCATCTGCTGATCCTCTCATGTCCTTAGTTATATTTTTCCACAGTTGTTGTTCATTCCATTTTATCTACAAAAAGCCCAAAAAATTGCATTGGTTTTCCATTTTTTGCTTTACAATATCAAAATCATTCATTGGTCCATCAAAAGCTTTGTATAACTCCTAAAATGAATGAATGAAATTTGGTTTTTCCACCCCATTTTAACTTTAAAAATGGTTCTAGTATGCCTTAATATTTTCAGTTCTCTGTACTTCTAAATGGAGTCAGGAACAAAAGCTCTGGTTTGGGTTTGAGCCATGACTGAACCATTGGAACATGCTATAAATTTCTATTTCTACCATCCCATCTCCTTCCCTTTCCTCTGTCATCTCTCAGCTGTCTTTGATTATTGAAAAATGAACTCCTGCCTTCTAGCTCAGGCGGAAACCACCTAAAAAGAACTCTAGTCCATGTTCTCAGAGACCTATCCCCCCAAAGGTTCATTTAAAAGAGAGACCTGTGTGTAGAGAAACGTTAAAAGTTTTAAGAAGGTGTGTGATGATACATCATGTACTAAAGTACCAAAACTTTTTGTCTCAGAGGGCCAGAGTAAAATGATTATAGTGGTCCTAGGGGTCAAAAACCAATGAATAAACAAACAATAACGTATACATTACATATACCGTATATCTTCTAATAATAGTCTCTTTTTGACGCCTGTTTCCATTAAACGTCGGGTTTGAAAGATAGAAAAAGAAGCTGGTCCCCAACAGTGAAGTGAAAGTGAATATCTGTCATGGTGAACACACCACAGAAGACAATGAAATGTGTCCTCTGCTTTTTACCCAGCACACATGGAGCAGAGAAGGGAATGGTACCGTGCTCAAGGGAACCTCAGTGGTGCCTGGGCTGGGACTTGAACCTGCAACCTTCTGCTTTCAGGGGCTAAGTCCTAACCACTAGGCCACCACTGCCCCAATAGAAGCCGGTCTGTAGTAAACGCAATCTGTAATGACCCATTGCGCTTTCCGTACACTAACCCTCTCTTCTTACCACCTGGGCTCCGCCCTCCTGCAGTGAATTATACTGTAACCTGTTCATATTAAAACTGTTTTGCCGTCGGATGCTATCGATGAAGGAGAAAGTCTAAAGGAAATGTCTTTGTGTACATTTTGCCCTTTTGTATAAATGTTGTTACCTTTTCCTGTTTTTCCAACTCTGTGGATGCCCCTCTTCTCTTCTCGACCAGCCGCTCAAAGATCTCAAATGGAGCGTGATGTCATTGGAACCGGGTTTTATTAGTTCCATTCAGCACAAAAATGAGAGTCTCAGCTCTTTCCTGAATCTCTCTGTGCTCTTTTACTCCTTAAATGAGCTGCCGATAGCATGCGCTCTCTCACATCAATCGCTAACTCTCTTAACTTCCACCAAAACAAACTCTAACTCCGCCCCTCTTCCACCTGTGCTGCCCACTCGTTTTTCTTCTCCTTGAGAAACACACCTCATCTCGTATCCATGACAATCATTACCCACAGGGTGAAGCAGTGTGAGCGATGGAAATCGTCATTTGATTTAACATTTAAACTCTGTGCGGTAACAAACACAAAAGAACATTAAAGCAAAGAAGCTGCATGACATTTTGTGCTGTAAATACCATCACCTTTCCGTCTGTGAGGAGAATAATAGCCCGTCTCCATTAAAAGCCTGTCCCTATTAAACGTCGTCCAAATAATTTTTTAAATAAACACTTGGGCTACTATTAGAAGATATACAGTAGTTTGGTACTAAAATATTTTTTTAAAAGTACAGGTGTTGGGTCAAATCAGACATCGGCAGAAGCCGCTTTGATCCATGCACCACACTTTCGGTAAGAAAAAGCCAAACATCCAAGAACTGTAAAACGTTTTATTTTTAAGGCTGTACCAAACTTTTAGTAAGTTCTCTAGACTGCAATATACATTAATGCTTATGTATATATGTGAGATGCATTGTGTGTATATATATTAGATATGTGTGTATAAGTTTGTATATGTATGCAGATATGTATACAGTATGTGCGGGTATCTACACAGACAGATATATATATATATAACAGAAATTTATACTATTTATACTTTCATCTCATCACCTCATCTAATACACCTAAACACTCACCTCATTCCAGTACTAAATAATTTAAATAATTTAAATTATCATACTGTACTTGTACTTGCACCTTATGTCTATTTTTTGTCTATTTTTTCTATTGTGTTTTTTTGTGTATGTACACTGAGAGAGAGATTCCACACAAATTTCGTTGTACTCTGTTACAATGACAATAAAGAATCTTTATCTTTATCTTTAAGAATAAAGTAACCTTTAGCACGTTCACCTGTCTCCATCCTGCTTCATACGTCTGAGTCTGTGTGTGTTCCTGACTGACGTAAGGCGTACAGCACAGAGGAAAGGAAAGGAGGGTTTCATGGAAAGGCTACAGGAAGCACTTGGTGTTCCTTTCCTGTGTTGCAGAACACAAAGTATCTTAGGGAAGTTGTGTGTGTGAGCACGTTTGTCTATGTGCCAGGGTGTGTACGCAGCTGTAGCCTCTCCATGTGTCCCAAAAAAACTGTGCTGCAATCTGAAACTGAAAGGGTCATGTTGTGACAAAGCAAGTCACTCCTTTTACTGGAAAGAGAAGCTCAGTCAAAAGATCTGGCAAGGAAAAGCAGTCTAATCACTTACCCATCAAAAACAATGCTAAATGTGGGAATAACACACCTCATGATCCTCAAGTTGCATGATTAACAATACCTGCTACACCACATTTTACATTATGTCCAACACAGGAAATCTCTACAGCATAACAAGGGAAGTAATCAGATTACATAAGCTGCAGAGGTTTCTCCGCCAGGAGGGAACTGATCTGAATCGCATCTGAAGACTGAATCTCATCAATTGTTTGAGCTCATTAGGTTAAAGCTGCACTAAGTAAGTCACTAATTAATGGCTCTCTGATGTTGGAACCCAGAACGTCTGATAATCTTGCTTGGGCTACTGGAGATCTGAAATATAAAGGGAAAACTTTCTACTCCTTTCTTAACCCCTTTTCACAGTTGCCATGAAATTCTATCTAAGCCCATTTATGCAGTTTCCAAATTTATAATTGTAATTTTAAATAAAATGGAAAAATATGAATGACATTTTAAATGTATTTTGAAAACATGCATGTAATATGTTAAATAAATATAAATATACAAATAAATTTAATATTAAAAGTCGTACATATAATAGAAAAAGTTGTTTCAATTTCAATTTCCTCAAGAAAATAGAAGGCTACTAGATCAGGTGGCTAAATAAATAAGTTAAATAAATAAAATAGTTACACAGCTACACTGTGACACACTGCAAGTAACCCACTTTGTTTTTATTTTTTAATTTTTTTACAAACTCATGAAATGAGTCCTGATTTTTATAGAGTCCTGATACTGAAACTGTGTTGCTGCAAGTCATGCATAACAAGTTATTGATGCCCTATAATACTTTTTTCTGAGTTCTTGAAACATTTTGCATTTACCATGACCAATTAATTTTAATTTTAAATGAACACCTGTGTGATGTGCCATGGTAAAACTGAGGAGGCAACTAATTGTCTTCTACTTTGCATATGATCTAAGAACAAACCTGAACTGATCTAAGAACATCTACTCTGTCAGACACTTTCCGGAAGCTGCCAAGAGCAGGCAAATTAAGGTCCCAGTAATTCTAGCTCTTCATATTTAATTGGAAGATAAGTCTTATCATTCTAGTCTTAAGAGTGCCATCAACTGATTATCTGGACCCATTTTTGCTGGTAGCTCATCACACTTGCTTCCACACAAGCCAAAATGTTAATGGGAACTACGTCTTGTGTAAGCAACTGACATGAAAACTCTTAATATTAGCTGGAAATTTCACACAGAAAAGTGAAATTACCACATAATCCTTTGTATATACAGTGGAGGAAATAATTATATGCCAATTTTGTAAGTTTGCCCACTGACAAAGAAATGAACAGTGTATAATTTTGATAAAAAGTGAGAGATAGAATAATCATATAGAAAATCACATTATAAAAAATATATAAATTGATTACAACTTACAAAATCAGCGAGGCATCAAATAATTTGTCCTCCACTGTATTTTAATTTTAATTTTAATTATTCATGACCAGTTTCACCCACTGGCCAGGTCTCCCATTATCACACAGGGCCAATAAAGCTAGGAGGTGGATTACCACTCCATCTTTTGCAAATGGCATCAATGCAACTTCCATGAACTGCCCAGAGTGGGGAATAACTACCAATTTCATAACTTCAGTGAAAAGATTCACACATACAGTAGACACCTAATGGAAGAGCAGCCTATAATGATCTTTTGGACTCACAAGGTGCTGGATGGCTATGACATCATCAGGGATCAAATTCACCAATGGCCAGAGTCTACTTCAAACTGACAGACCCTTTAAACCAGAAGGCTCTTTTCACACATTTACTATGGGGGTTGAATAGATTTTATACTGTATGAGATACACACAAGCATATTTCCGTGATATTACCAAGGGGGGCAATGTGTAAACAGAAGCCAATGCATTACCGAAAAAAAGACACATATTTTTGAAAGGCTTTTTTATATAGCTAACAAATATAGTGGGAAAGAAGCTGTGTTCCACATTTATTAATGCAGCATGGCCCAAAGCAGAGCATTTATGTTTCTATGAAATTTTTCTTTGCACCAACCATATGAGCCACATTGTCTCAGCAGTCTGGTCATGTAAACTTTCACAGAGTATAATGTTCTCCACTTTTATACAGCATTCAAGGAATAATGTAGAGAAATGGAAAAAAAGGCGTCTGTCGGGGAAGTGATGAGGTCAAAAAGCAGCATGTAATTGTGAAAGATTGAATAAGGAAAGCGAGTCCATGAAACAGGCACAAACCAGATCTGTTCTTGGCGACTGAGCTAAAACATCGCCAGGAATCATCAATGGCAGGAAGGGAGAGACCCAGCAATGGCCATTGTGAGGCCAGCCAATCAAAAAGCCATGTGAAGGTTCCTTCTCAACCCCTGTGAGGTACAGTGTGGTTCGAATGCAGAATTTCTTACTTGACCAAAGTAATTTGGGACTGAATTGGTTTCTTCAATTTGCTGCACTTTGCAATTTAGCAGTAAAATTTCAGCTGTGGCAAGTGATATTGTGGTGAGAGGGAGGAAACTGGCATGACCTATACAACACCCAAGGGATTTTAACCTTGATTCATGCTTTCTGACAAATTTTCATAATTTGGAGCAATTTTCCATGTTGGCACAGAAGAAAATGCTCATTTATGTTTTTAAAATTTAAGATAATCCATGTTATTAGCTACAGCATTACTGAATTGACGGATCTGAAGAAAAAGCATATCGTTTGGCCCGTGGAGGCCTTCTATGCTCTATGCTGGTAGTGATGTTATTTCATAGTTGACTGTGAACAATTACCATAAAGTGATAAAAATTTTAAATTGAGAACTGCAGAATACAGCACTTGTGCAGCTGGACGCCACCTTGAAGTCGATGAAAACACTTGATATTGCTGTCAATTGTGGATTTAAGTGACATGTGTGGATCGAATGGTGGGTGGTGAGCATACATTCACTCTGTCTGGTTCTCAGTGACATGTGACATAGTTATTTCAGCGTGGAACAACGTTAAACCAGGGAGTAAACAAAATGTTTTTTGCAAAGTCTGAATCTTTCCTCCCCCAACAAGCCTCCCAGCAGCAAAAACAACATCTGCAGTATCAGAGAGCGATATCGGTGACGAAAGTGCGTTCGTCATCAGCAACAACGAAGCAGCACAGGTCACAAATGAGCTGTTCGGCGATGGTGACGACGATCACGTTTACGGATCTGATTTTGAAGGATTTGTGGATCAGACAAAAATTTTAAACTCAGCCAGCAATAAACTTTTCCTCCATTTATTTCTGTTAAATTGTTAAAAAAAAATTTTTGACTCTGAAACTAACGGAAAATGTCAGAAAAGTAGGATCAAATGTAATTCAGAACATACATTAAAAGTTTATAATTCAAGTAATTACACAATTACAGGTGTATAGGATGTTATAACTCCTATACACCTGAAACTGTAATTAATGATAATAAATAATAAATAATAATATAAAAGGGCCCGTTAGAAAAGGAGGCCCATGATCTAGTTCACACCGTTGTAACTTAAAGCACCCATGAGGAGAACCTGGTTTGTTTTTTATTTCCCATTTTAAATATTTAATGACACATTTCATTAATTATTTATCTGTATATTTCCCATTTTAAACAATTAATGACACATTTAATTATTTAATTATTGACGTATTTATTAATTAAATTTTGGCACTCCTAGCCCTCCATATAAATGTTGCTAAACTTTCAAACGCATATGTGGATATTAAGCTACAACAACAGCTCATCATGAAATTATGACGATGTTGCAACCAACACATTTGCATATATCTGCAAGAGACAACAGCAAGCTAACACCCATTCTTCAAGTTACGTTTCAGTGCAGCTACTTTCTGAATGAGCCAATTTACATATATATTAGTCTCAAAGGCACAATAACAAAACCGACCTGTTGAATTCTAAGGGATAAAGAGACGTTGGAAAAAGGTCATGTAGAAATGAGTTATGGTTGTTTTGGTCCAGAGAATCAAACAAATGCCGTAAGTGGACCTCAAGGGGAAAAAACAATGTAAGAAAGATGTATGTTGGGCCCTTTATGATCAGCTCATCCACTTTGCATTGTTTTCCATGTAATTAATTGTTCTTCGTTTTCTTCTCCAGCTCCATTTTACCCTTGCAGGTAACCACGACTACACCGCCAGCTGAGCTGGTTCATTACCCCCAGGGTGTCATTTTCAAAGATGCAAACACAGCTTGTAAAATTCACTAATCATGTGCTTTGTTTGTGCAGTGCTTAATCAGGCCGTCGTTCCAAAGAGAGCGTTGAGTCTCTGTAGTACTGAACACAGCTGCTCGAGACACACACACACTTTCCCTCGCTCCCTGTCTGTCTCTCTTGCCCACTCACTCAGCTGTGCGTCACCTTGCTGCAGGCTACAGCGCACACACACACACACACATACACACACGCACTAATACTCATGTTGTTCATGCTTCAACACAAAACCTAACACGCGAAACACCTGTGCCAGTTCCACTGAGCAGCTACTCCTGAATAAAGACGCAGTGACTGATCTGAGCATGAAACCCACAAGCCCAAACAATGAAACCAGGCAGGATACATGTTTAGCCAGCATCCCACCATGCATCTGGGTGATCCTGGAGTACCCCTGTGCTGGCAATTTTAGTTTCTCACCTGTATTGATTAATCAGCTTAATTACTGGGGGTGTGATTCCTCACAATTCGATTTTACATCAATTATTTTAGCCAACGATTCGATATTTTTTGATTTCTTAAAATTTGCCCTGATGTGATTCAATTCTGTACTGGGGTCAGTGATCAGATTTCATAAAATTTCACACCATCTGCTACATTTCCATCAACTCTCACATGCAAACTGATTACAGACTGAACATTTCCATACAATTATAAAAGTGTATGAAATAAAAAAAAATTAAAAAAACACTTAAGTTAAATTAATTGTGGCATGAACGCACATCAATTTTCACGTGTCAGATCGATGCATCAAATCATGATTGATCTTGGTTCATGCATCAATACAAAAATCGATGAATTGTTACACCCCTACTGATTACTTGTCTCACCAGAGTCCCATGCTGAAAATATGGCGAATGTACCTTTAATTTGTTTAAATCTGCAACCAGAGCAATCTGTCATGAGAAAATAATTTTACCATATTTGGAAAAGCTTCACAGTGTGAAAATGTGTAATCCCCAGTGAACCATTAGAACTTATAGAAGTTAAAGGGTTTTTTGGTCTGCTTACAGTGCACTGATACATCGATCCAACTGTGTTAATTCAATTGTATTGATGTGGATTGTTATAGTTACAGTATAAATAAAGCATGTGCTGATTTTCAGACCAATATAAAGTTCAGTCACATTTCTGAGTCCAGTGTATCCATAGAACCCATTCTGAATCAAAAATATTAAACTGAATTAGGAGTCTCTACACTGAAGTATCATTAGCATGGTGAGGCATCAGTTCCACCAAGGCAGATCTCTTATACATGCAAACAACTGACCTGTGCTGAGCGGTCGGGCAGTCGGTAGTTCTGGTTCTGGAGGAAGCGGCAGCCGTCCTTGGCCAGCCTCTGCACCATCTCCAAACGAGACAGCTCGTCCGGAGCTCGCAGTGCACACACGCCACCCTGCTGCAGAGCCGGAGGCAGAGAGAAGAGATACTTCAGCCCGCAGTCCCACGCCATGCTCCCCATCACTCACACACACCTACACAGAGCCACAAGTTCTCAAACCCTGAAGAGACCAGACAGTGTCCCTCAGTCAGAGTCCAGAGAAGAGAACCAAACTCTCAGTGCTGTTCAAAAAATGGCAACAGGTTGAAATGACAGAATTCTTTCATCCTCCGCTGCTTCTCTCTCTGCCTGACAATGAAGAATGAGAGAGAGCAGCCAGTGCATTCCCTCAGCGAGTAAGCATGTGCACATATTTCTGTGTGTGCGTGTTGGTAACTCCTCCCAAACAGAGGCGGGAAAGTTTGGAAAGTGCTGCTTTTTAATCTTCAGATCGGGGAAGCACAGCAAAAAAGAAATTCTGGAGTATTTCATTTCCTGAAAGGAAGGAGATTTGTGGGTTCAGCCCTTATGTATGCAGTTCATGTTAATGGTGTGTGTGTGTGTGTGTGCGTGCGTGCGTGCGTGCGTGCGTGCGTGCGTGCGTGCGTGCGTGCGTGCGTGTGTGTGTGTGTGTTTATGCCTGAAATCAAAAGAAGAGAAAATGAAAGAGACGGGGTAGTTATGTAAACCTCTAGCTTTCATGTAAGTGAAAAAGTAGAAGCAAAAGTAAAGCTGCATATCTCCTGTAAATAAAGCAGTGTTTCCTCCATCATTAAACAAAACTCAACACTCAGTTTGAATGAGACGCAGATGTGAAAAGCAGGTAAACTCAGAAAATAATGTGACTACAGAGGTCACATGACAACCTCTTCCACAAACCATGATTATAACGTGACTATTATCATCTGGGCTAATTTGGCAATATTTTTAATTTCCAACCAAACCAGCACAGAAAATACATAGATGTTGAGATTTTTAGCACAAAAAATACATCAGCAAGGATGGTAATATTACCACGAGCATCTAAGGTCCGCATCAGAATTGCACTAGCAAACCCTTTTTCTGGAAATACTCACACATACTCATATTTTTCCCTCTTCTTGAGTTTAGTTTCTTTGTTTTTTAAATATGCTCCCAAGAATGAGGCTCTATGTTATATTCATTCCCAGTGGAATCCCTATGTGTAGTTAATTAGGGGCTGATATTCTGTTTGTATAATTCATTGCTGTCTTTTCTATGGCATAAATATTTAATTAGCCATAAAATGATTTTACAGAATGGCTGATTCATCAAAGACAAAGCAATACATAAATTAATGTGGCTCAAGGAACAGAATGAAACAGCAATTGTTAACAAATTATTGTAATATTCAATAGCATCCATTCCTGAACTAAGGTTGTTGGTAGGCTAATGTTTGTTTCCTATCATTTTGTTTTAATTTGGTATGTAATCCATTTTCCAAACTATTCAGATCCTAAGCCCATCACGGATCTGACCAGAAATATGGAAAAATTTGCAATAAAATTTGGCCAATGGGCCTAAAATGTCCAAATCTGAAAGCGGGGTCCCCATAAAAATCTTAAACATGGCCACACACACACTGTATGCTGTACATGTAACACAGTAGTCATGAAGTGTTGAGATGAGGGGTATATTACCGTATCATCAGAGCCAGACCCCCTCCCTTTGTTTATTTATACTGGGCTGTGTTTTGATTGGCTCTAAGCACAGCACTTCCTGTGAGGTAAATCATCCCACGGTGCCACTGAAACAATGGGGTAGTGCAGTCACACAGCCAGAAAACATAGAAAAACACACTGAAAAGTGTAAAGAAAACATCCACAGGACACGTATATAGGGATGACATCTCCACATGATGCCTATAGTCTAATTACTGAGTAGGTTCACTCCTACAGTCAACTGGGTCTATATGTGAGCTTCAACCCAGTTAGAGGGAGATTTAGTCCAGTGCTGCTGAAATATAAGCAGTGAGATATGTATGTGCTGTATGAGCAAACAGGGGGTTATTATAATGGTGGCTTTTGGGGTCATTTGAGTGTGTCTGTGGCCTGACCACATCTACGTAAAGAGTGGACAGAGGGAGATGGTAATAAGCTCTGAGTAAACCACAGAAGAGCTCTAATCAGAAGCAGAACAGCTACGCTGTACACTTACAGAGGGTCAGGCTGAACATGTTATTGTTACTGTAATCACAGCACAATTAGATTTTCTATTGGAGAATAAAAATGATCTTTTATCATTAATATATCTAATACTTTTGGTACATATATCTACAATAACGTTATTTTCTTGTTCTTCAGTAAACATTATTAAAATATGTGATATATGTAGACATATCAGATATTTTTTATATATGGGTGCTGGTGGTGAAGGTGGTTCACCCAGAGCTTCTTTACAAAGGTGAACTTAAGTGCAGTCAGTAAAGCAAAAGGGGAACACTAGAAAATTATTTTTTTTGTACATAAATATTCTACTTTCTACCCATATTCTTTCATAAATTATATATATAATTTTAATTAAAAACCTTAATTCAATTAAAAAATTATAGAAAGAAAGTTTTGTACACATTGTACACAGTGAATAATGAGATTTTTTATCATTTGTGATAATAATCACAATTCCAAGGTATGAACAAACCTAAAGAAAATATGGCCCCACTTTATATTAGGTGTCTCTAATTACTGTGTAGTTACACATTAACAATGCATGTAACTACAGTGTAACTACTAAGGAAGTAGCCATT